>ML398187.1:69961-158911 GCA_005239525.1 Nicotiana knightiana
CCCCCCCCCCCCCCCTTTTCTCTTCTTCGGGGGAGGTACATAGGTAGCCTTAGCTTTAGCCGGAGCAGTGGATGTGGCTTTGCCTTTGCTAGTGTCTTTTCTTGGAGGCATATTCGTTCCTACAAAAGTAAGCATTAATCAGTTTAAGTTGCATTACAACATTGGACACATGGTCTTGCTACCCCACACTTAAGAGTTTAACACATGATTGGCAAAAATATCTGAGGTTACTTAGACTTCACCTCATATTTTATTAGCATGAGAATCAAGCAATGACACATGGGTTCTTCCTCCAATTTTGAAGCATCAGGCTACCGTGAGCCACCCCACACTCAAGATTTTAAAGTGGTGCACCACTACATAGTACTAGTCTTATAACCCCAGAGACTCGAGCTCCAATGAGCACAAAGAATGCCTTTGAGGCATTATAACAAACACTTAGTATGCACTAGTGCCATCGGAGTGCTTGTAGGGTTGAGGGATTGCCTCCCCCTCCCAAATCAGCTTGGGAGTTTCGTACTACCACTTTTTCACATAATAGCAACAACATTACTATGGGGTTCATGCGGTTGGGACACACAAACACATTATTACAATGAAGAATAACCCCCGAATTTCGTGTCTAATTTCATAACTTCACCCAACTCGAAATTGATAAAGAAATGAGATAAAAACCATACCTTAGACTTTTTAAGAGGAGGTATTTGCCTTTGAATTACTATTTCAAGTGAAGGAAATAGGAGAAGCTTGCTTGACTTCACTGGGTGTTGGGAGGGGGAGTGATAGGCAGTGTGCTGCGTGAGTGTGTGAGGGGGAGGGATGGCAGTGTGACTTCAATGTTTTAGGTTAGGGTTTTGTTTTTGTTTTTTTTGGGTATTTAAGTGGGGGAGTTAGAATAAAATAAGGGAACAAAAATTAAAATAAGCCCAAAAAAAATACTTACCTGGCGACGCCTGATAACTACCTCATGTTACCCCTCGCGAGGCGAGCTCCAACGCGAGCACGAGGGCTTGCGGCGCGAGGCTTAACGCTTGATGCACCTGGCCTTTTCCTTTGCGGCCTCAGTCTAACACCTGATTCACCTCGCCCTACCCCTCACGAGACGAGCTCTCACGCCAGCTTTTCTTCAGGCGACGCGAGGCCTAACGCCAGGCCTAACTTGGTAGACCCAAAGCGACGTACAGCGCCCTGTACGACTTGCCGAAATTCCCTGCAAACAAGTTAGTACCTAAAAACGAAAATAAAATAAAATTCTAGCTACAGTAAAAGTCAACTACGAATTGAATTGCCTCCTAACGAGCGCCTTCGTTAATGTCGCGACACGACGAATACAACATTACAATGGGTTGCCTCCCATGAAGTTCCTGATTTAACATCGCGACATGATGCAAGAAATCTGCTTAAGGCTTGCTCAACATTGGTGGCTCGAGAAAATGAGTCACCGATACTACTTTTGCGTCATTCATGCCCAAATAATGTTTTAACCTGTGCCCATTGACTCTGAACATGCGAGAATCATTTTCCGCAGCAATCTCTACGGCTCCGGTGGGTGAATCTCTACCACACGAAATGGTCCTAACTATCTTGACTTTCAATTTGCCAGGAAATAATCTCAACTCTGAATTGTATAGCAATACCATATCTCCAGGTCTAAAACTCTGCTCAAGAATATTTTTGTCATGCATCATATTTATTCTCTCTTTGTATAGTCTTGTGCTCTCAAAATCATGGTAGCAAAACTCATCAAGCTCGTGCAACTTTGTGATTCTTCTTGTATCTGCAGCTTCTATATCGAGGTTCAGCTTCTTCAATGCCCACAAAGCTCTATGCTCCAACCCCACTGGTAAGTGACACACCTTCCCAAAGACCAATTTATACGGCGACATACCAATCGGAGTTTCGAAAGCGGTACGATAGGCCCAGAGTGCATCATCTAAATTCTCGCCCAATCCGTTCTTGTAGCATTCACGGTCTTTGTCAAAACACTTTTTATCTCTCTGTTTAAAACTTCCACTTGGGTACTTGTTTGTGGGTGATATGGGCTTGCAACCTTGTGGCGTACACCATATTTTTCTAACAATTTTGTGAAGGCTCGGTTACAGAAGTGAGTGCCTCCATCACTGATTATTGCCCTTGGAGTTCCAAATCGGGTGAATATATTCTTTCTCAAAAACCCAATGACCTCATTTGCATCATTTGTAGGGAGATCTGCAGCCTCCACCCATTTTGACACGTAGTCCACAGCTACGAGTATGTACTTGTTGCCATATGATCTGACAAAAGGCCCCATGAAATCAATTCCCAATACATCAAACACTTCTACCTCCTAAATTGGGTTCATGGGCATCTCATGTCGGCAGGAAATATTCCCAGTTCATTGGCATTCATCACAACCTTCACCCATAAGTGTGCATCTTTGAACAATGCCGGCCAGTAAAAGCCTGACTCCAACACTTTTGCAGATGTCTTTACTCCCCCGAAATGGCCACCATATGGGAACACGTGACAAGCCTGCAAAATAGAAGATTGGTATATCTCGGGGATACATCTCCGGATCATGTTATCAACACAAATCCTGAATAGATGAGGCTTATCCCAATAATAAATGTGACAATCACGAAAGAACTTTTTCTTTTGGATAGAGGAAAGGTCATGGGTGACGATACCGCTCGCCAGGTAGTTTGCAGTGTATGCATACCATGGAGCTACCTCAAGGCTCGTGGATAATAGTTGTTCATCGGGGAAAGTCTCCACAATCTCTTCCACCTCAACCTTCTTCTCGGCTCCTTCCAGCCTAGACAAGTGATCAGCCACTAGGTTCTCCGATCCCTTTAGGTGACAGATTTCCAAGTCAAATTCTTGCAGCAGTAGCACCCATCAAATCAGACACGACTTTGACTCCTTCTTATCAATTAGGAACCTGATAGCAGCATGTTCAAAATAAAAAATTACCTGATCCTATCAGGTATGACCTGAATTTGTCAAATGCGAACACCACTGCTAGCATCTCCTTCTCGGTCACTGTGTAGTTTAGTTGGGCACCACTCAAAGTTTGACTTGCGTAGTATATTGGATGCACGACTTTATCTTTTCGCTGCCCAAGAATTGCTCCCACATCATAGTCGCTCGCATCACACATCAGCTCAAATGGTTTCTCCCAGTTGGGTGCAACTATAATAGGTGTTGTCACCAGCCTTTCTTCATTTCCTCAAAAGCTACCCTGCAGTCATCAGAAAACACAAAAGAGTGATCTTTTTGAAGAAATTTACACAAGGGGTTAGCAATTTTGGAGAAATCTTTTATAAACTGTCTATAGAAACCGACGTGGCCAAGGAAACTTCTTATTGCTTTGACGGAAGTGGGTGGTTGAAGATTTTCTATCACATCAACCTTTGCACGATCTACCTTAATGCCCTTACTCGAAACTAGGTTCCCCCACACTATACCTTCTTGTACCATGAAATGGCACTTTTCCCAGTAGAGCACCAGATTGGTCTACACACATCTTTTCAACACTCTTTTCAAATTCTTTAGGCAATCATCGAATGAGTCTACCACCACTGATAAATCATCCATAAAGACTTCCATGATGTCGTCTACCATATCTGTGAAGATGGCCATCATGCATCTTTGAAACGTGGCGGGTGCATTGCATAGGCCGAACGACATTCTCCGGAAAGCGTAGACGCAATATGGACAGGTGAATGACGTGTTGTCTCTATCTTTCGGGACAATGGAGATCTGATTATACCCCGAGTATTCATCTAGAAAGAAAAAGTGTGACCTCCCGGCCAGTCTATCTAGCATTTTATCAATGAACGACAAGGGAAAGTGGTATTTTCGGGTGGCCTTGTTCAATCTTCTGTAGTCCATACAAATTCGCCATCCCGTGACTGTTCTTGTTGATATCAACTCATTGTTCTTGTTTTGCACTACAGTCATCCCACCTTTTTTTGGCACACATTGGACTATGTTGATCCAGTTGCTATCATAGATAGGTAAAATGATCCCCGTATCTAACCACTTTATCACCTGATTTTTCACAACTTCCTTCATATTGAGGTTCAACCTTCTTTGATGTTATCTGGAAGGTTTGTGGCCATCTTCCAGTAGGATCTTATGCATATATAAGGCCAGGCTAATGCCCTTAATGTCTACAATCGTCCAACCAATTACAGTTTTGCTATCTTCAGTACATGCAAAAGATGTTCTTTTTGCACATCTAAGAAACCAGATGAGATAATGACAGGTAGAGTTGAGTTAGGTCCCAAGAAATCATACCTGAGATGAGGTGGTAGCGACTTAAGTTCCAACTTGGTGGCCTTTCTATCGATGGCTTAGCTGGAGGAGTTTTTCTTTCTTCTAAGTGCAAAGGCTCAAATTCGAGCTCTCTTTTCCAAAACCCTTGGCCTTCAAGAGCCATCACCCACTCCACCAAGTCCTCTCTGTTTACTTCATCTAAGTTTATGAGACAAGCTACTAGAGGGTCTTTAGAGTTCAAGGTCTCATCTTCCTCCTCCAAAATTACATCCACAGCTTCTACTAGAGAGTAGTTAGCAAATTCACTTGGTCGCCGCATAGATTTCTGCACATTGAACGTTATCTCTTCATCATTTAGTCTCATTTTTAGCTCTCCAGTTTCACAATCAATTAATGATCTCCCAGTGGCCAAGAATGGTCTTCCAAAATTATGGAAATCTCCTCGTCAACCCGGCAGTCCAGAATGACAAAACCTGCTGGGAACACAAACTTCCCAACCTGCACTAATACATCATCAAGGATACTTGATGGCCTCTTCACTGTCCAGTCGGCTAGCTGTAGTAGCATGGATGTGTGTCTTGCTCTTCCAATGCCTAACCTTTTGTAGATAGCCAAGGGCATCAAGTTTATGCTTTCACATAATGCTTTAGCAAAAGCATAACTGCCTATCGTGCATGGGATTGTGAAACTCCCTGTGTCTGATAACTTCTCAGCTATGGGTCTTGTCATGACTACACTACAAGTTTGGGTCAATGTAACAGTAGATAGGTCTTGGAAATGAATTTGCGAGACATTAAATTTTTCATCATTTTGGCATACCCATGCATCTCCCGCAAAGCGTCAATCAGTGGAATGTTCACTTGGATTTGTTTCAACATCTCCATGAATTTCTTGTACTTCTCATCCGTCTGATATTTGGCCAATCTCTATGGGAATGGTGCTGGAGGTTGCTTCCTTACTGTGATTTGAGTTTTATATTGCTCAGGAACTGCTTCTACAGTCGTTTCTTGTGCTACCTCAGTCTCCTTCGCAACCTTTTTTTCTTTGCTTGTGGTCTCTTGTGCATGTTGTACCATTACCTCAGTTAACCCTGTTGAATCATCTATCTTAATGGGTACTGGCACAATTGTTTCAGTTGGTCGGCTTTTGCGAGCAATTTCTTGCTCCAGATCTAAGTCTCTACCATTTCTTGGACTCACTACCATAAGTTGTTTCTAGCCCTGCTCTTTTGGATTGACTTGTGTGTTTGCAGGTAACGTCCCTTGGGGATGATTATTTTGAGCCATCAATGCCCTTTATCGCTGATTCATGTGAGTCTACTCTTTCTTGCATTTCCATTGGACCCAATCAGTTGTTGCAACATTCCTTTATTTTTAGACTACCCATCATCTTGTCTCACTGTTTGTTGTTGTTGAAGCTGTGGATAAGCTAGTTGCTGATTTTGCTGGTTGTAACCCTATTGCCTTTGGTAAGGCACAACTTGACCGTGTGGTCGCATAGCTCCAGGATTATTGCTGTTATTGTACTGATGATGTGCTGGTCTATATTGTTGATTCTGTTGCCCCCAATTCTTACCACCATGCATGTCCCCTCATAGTTCGCCACATAATTCATATCGTCCGGATAGTGCTGGTTGTCACTTTCCGCACTCCACGACCATACATATGGTTGGTTAATGCATGGTGTACATAAGCCCCTATTAGTTGCATCAACTATGTGTACCTGTTGCTTTTGTCCTGATTCATCGATCTTTTTGGTGAGGATAATCATTTGTGTCATTAGAGTGGCCATATTTTCAGCTATGGAGTTGTTTGGGTCCAAAGACACTAAATGAACTACAAGAGTGATCGTGGAGTCTCTTGTCATCCATCCTGAGTTTTGGGCCATTTTATCAAGTAGGATCTTGCATACAGAAAGTTTTGCTCAAAAATTCTCCACCTGCTGAAGCATCAACATTGGCCTTTAAGCCGTCTGCCAGTCCCATGTAGAACCTCTACCCCAATATTTGATCTGGAATGCCATGATGTGGACATTTAACCAGCATACCCTTGAACCTCTACCACGTTTCTTGTAGTGTTTCTGTTGGTCTCTGCCTGAAGCTCAATATATCATCAATTTGTTTGGCAGTCTTATTGGGTGGGTAGAACTTGTTCAAAAATTGCTTGACTTATTCCTCCCAAGTAGTGATGGAGTTTATGGGGAGTGAATTAAGCCAAGTCTGAACTTCTCCTATCACTGAGAATGGAAACAATAACATCTTTATTGCTTTCGGTGTCACATTAGGTTGCCTTTGCGTAACACATATCAATAGGAAATTCTTCAGATGCTGCTGACGATCTTCAATGTATGACCCTGAGAACATCCCCCTGTTCTTCAACAAATGTAGCATGTTGTTTGTGATTTGAAATGATTTTTCACTTGTATCTGAGGGACTGCAATTTTTGTTGCCAGATTGTCAACGGTGGGTTGTTCCCAATCATACAACGTCGCGTCTGGTACAGAGGCACCACACCCTGATTTTTTGGTTCATTCGCATTTTTTCTGTTGTTGATTGGATTTTCTATTCCGTCATCCATGCCTGGTTCGATTTGTTCTGTTGAGTTTTGTTGCTGTTTGCCCTTCTTGTTTGCAAGATTCAGTGCCTTGAAAATTTTCTCAAGATCTGATAATGCTTCGAACAATTCACCAGTTCTTGAGGAGTTCCTAGGCATTCCCCTGTAACACCAAAGACTACAAACGTTAGAATTTCAATGTATTTGGTTTAAAATGAAGAAAACTGACTACACTAAGAATTATATTACTTCTTTTAGCTGCAATTAATAATACCGTTAAATCCCCGACAACGGCGCCAAAATTTGATCATGCCCAACTATGCCTTATAAAAAGTGGTCGTTGCAAATATATTCCGGTTAATAAGTCCGAAGTCGAATCCCACATGGAATTAACCTATTTAACACAGCTACTAGACTCGCACAAATTCACACAATCAATCTTCAAAAATATTTAAGTAATAAATTGGATGTTTACTAACTATATATCACGTAATGAAAATGCAATAATTAATAACTAACTACGCACGGGTTGTAGACAAGAATTGGAATGATATAAGATTATGATTTCTCCTATTGTCAGAATCATTTCCGCTACGTTTTCTATAAATTTGCCTAAGTCTTATCTATCGATCATGAGCGCTCTGAGTGTCTTAATTATCTCCCGAGTAACTACCAAAATTTACTAGACATATTATCCCGAGTTACGCTAGCTAGCATTAAGTACGGCTCACTCAGATCGTACCAAGATTTCCTTATCCCTAATGCAACTTTTAAACCCTTCGTATTGATCCCTCATATATGTTAGGAGTGATGTTGTTAAACAACTACCTAAATATGCACTCTCTCCCAAGTAATACACACTAAATAGGCACAATTGATTGAGAGTTGTTCAACCAACCACAATAATAACGTAGTTGAACAAATAGAGAAAATACTACGGCAAATCTATATTAACATAACAAGAAAATCATCCTCCAATAGGTTCCATCAAAACCCTATATTAGGAGTTTAGCTACTCATACTCATAGTAATAATATCCCAAATAATTTGCATAATTAATTACAAAGTAAGGATAAGGGAATGTAGAAATCGATGATTCTAACTCCCAACGATTGTTCCACAAGCTATTCTTGCCTCCGGTTGCCAAACTCCTTCAAAAATGGCATTTTATGTCTATTTATATGTGTAGGAAAATATCTAAACGACATAGGACAAGTCCTAGTCAAACCAGGAGACGAAATAAGCCTTCAAAGTTCAGAGTGTGCGCGCCTCAGACCTCGCCTCGCGCGGCTTCATGCGAGCTGGACCTTGCCCCAGACCTGGCGTTGCCAGCCTTAACGCAAGGTGGACCTCGCCTCCTGCCTTGCCTATCCTGCTCCCATGTGAGCTAAAAGGCTCGTCCAGCTAGCTCTATTGCGAGCTCTTGAGCTTGCTTTGCCAGCTTCCTCATTTATCCGCTGCTCACTTCTTTCTTTCTTCTTTTCAACTGCTTTCGATCACGCTTTAGATTTTAATTATTCCTTTTGCTCTACTTTCATCTCCAATTCACCTACACATAAAATAGACTTCATTACGCGCAAATAAAGTGTAGTTTATCATCAAAGCATATAAAATACAAGGCAAATAATATACTAAAATATGGAATTATAGCCACACATCAGGCGTGTTCATGAGCCTTTTGTAAATAGTTCAAGTACATGAAATATCAAAGTTGTTCCTTGCAACTTCTTCTATTCGTGTGGTTTATTTTCTATATTTGTGTATATTTTTGTTTCTTTGTTGAGATATGGCCGAGGGCCGATAGCTGTTTGTTCGAGCAAGTTCGAACACAATTTTTCCTTAAATCACGGTCGAGGGCTGGTAGGTGTTTGTTCGAGCAGGGTCAAGCATAATTTTCTGTTAAATGGTGGCCCAGGGCCGTTAGGTGTTTCTTTGAGCAGGGTCGAACATAATCTTTCCTTAAAGCGCGATCGAGGGCCGGTAGGTGTTTGTTCGAGCGGGGACGAACATAATCTTTCATTAGATCGCGGCCAAGGGCCGGTAGGTATTTGTTCGAGCGGGGTTGAACATAACCTTTCATTAGGTCGCGTCCGAGGGCTGGTAGGTGTTTGTTCGAGTGGTGTCGAACAAAATCTTTCATTAGATCACGATCGAGGGTTGTTAGGTGTTTGTTCAAGCGAGGTCAAACATAATCTTTCATTAGGTCGCGGCCGAGGACCAGTAGGTGTTTGTTTGAGTGGTATCGAACAAAACTTTTCCTTAAATCGCGGCCGAGGGCCGGTAGGTGTTTGTTCGTGCGAGGTTGAACATAAAAGAATATGTATAATTTGATAGCAGATTTAGTCATACTAAATTGTATATGTATAAATCTATATTATAAAAGAAAGAGACCTCTACATGAAATATGATTGACTTTTATCATTTAAAAATAAATATTATATTCAATAAAAATATAATTTAAATATTTCATTAATATTTAGTACTTTAAGAATAGTTAAATTTTACTTATTATTTTTTAATAACTGTGTAGGAAGTCTAAATATTAGAACTTTAAAATAGATTTTATAAAACAATAAAATATTTAGATTAGTATGTCTATAAACATTCTCTGGTTATTTTTATTAGGAGGAAAACATGAATTCACATTTTGAAACACATAACACAATTAATAAAAAATGAAAGATTCCCTCCACATTTTTCCCTCTAAATATTTTGTCCTAAATCTAAGCCTCCTTTTCTATTAGAGTGATTAGGGAGAAAAAACTAAAATTACGTCCCTTTTCTATCAGAGAGATTAGAGAACAAAAAAACCCTAAAGCACTAAACTCACAAAAGAAAGCCAAGAACTAAGAAGCAAAGGTTCTATTTTCTTCCTTTGTCTTAATCGTACTTTCAACTTTTAAATTTCTATTATTTTGTCTCATTTTGTGGATTTTGACAACTTCTCTTGTTCTTAGATTATCGGCATACATTACTTTTTGTTACTTTTTGGTTCAATTTTATTAAGAATTGAATTTTCGGTGATTGCTTTTGTGGGATCTTAAGGATATTACATCTTTTTATGTGTTACTTTCAAACCCATTGAAAAAGATGTGGTTATATGATGGTACAAATATTTCTAAAAGTTCAATTGACGTTATAAACTTTGTTGATACATATCATCTTTTTTAATTGAGTTGTCTCATTTTTTAATGCTATGATTTATCTTATATAAATAAAAAAAATTATTCGTCATTCTACAGTTGACTTGCTTTGCTCAATTTATTTATTTTTAATAATTTTATCTAATTTGAAAATATTTATGTTTTGAGAATTTATTCAATGGTTAAAGTTGGTACTTGGTAAATATAGCAAATACCATTCATATTTGTATTTATGATGATGTATTTTAGTGTCTTACGAATTCTTGTTTGTAACTAGACATGGGTAGGAATGATCTTTGGAAAAGATCTAATCGCATAACAGATAATCATGAGTCGTAATCTGTTAAGAGTTCTAAGAAGGGATCTATTAATGAAAATTTGATCACGTAACATGCAGAAGAACTTGTTTATTCGGGTAATTGCGATACGGCTATAGTGTAATATTGAATTTATTATTAAATCTTTCTTTAATTAGACAAATTTGTATCTTTTTTTAATCTTATCTAGCTAACCCATGTATCTTCAATTATTTTCTAGGAAGCCTGGACATGATAAGTATAACGATCCGACCGGTCGTTTTGCTTTTTAGAATCTCGTTCTCCTAAATAAGACTTCTCATACATGCTTTTACTGTTTTATGACTCGCAGGAATGGTTAATTTGGGATTTGGAAGGGTTCAAGTTGAAATCGGAACAATTAATTCCTTAAAATTGGCTAATAAGGTTAAGTTTGACTTCGGTTAACATTCTTAGCAAACAACCTCAGAATCGAGATTTGATTGTTCCAATAGGTTCGTATGATGGTTTCAGACTTGGGCGTATGCTCGGATCGGGTTTTGGATGATCCGGGAGCGATTTGGTGCCTAATAGTGAAAGTTGGTTGTTTTAAGGTTTTTGAAGTTCTTTAAATTTGGTTTGGAGTAGGTATTGGTGATATCGAGGTCTGAATGGTTTTTGAAGTTCTTTAAATTTCCTTCTTCGCAAACACGGGAAGATCATCGCGTTCACGAAGAAGGAATTGGGGCGGTAGGCAATTACCCTTCGCTTTCACGATCATGATCTCGTGTTTGCTAAGCTAAGTGATCCAAGGCCTACGAGTTCGCGAAGACCATCTCGTGTTCGCGTGGGGAATGGGGCCGGAGAGGGGTTAGTACACCTTGCCCTTAGCAATCGCGTGGTTACTGTCGCGTTCGTGATGCTCAGGCAACGTGGCCTTCGCGAATGTGAGACTTCTTCCGCGTTCCCAAAGAAGGTGGGTTTCAGCTGGGCAAAACCTTGTTTTAAATACAGGACTTAGCCCTTTCTCTCTCATATTTCACACACTTGGACGATATTGGTGCTTCAAAAATGTGGATTTCAACCTAGCTATTGAGGGTAAGTAATTTCTACCTAATGTGAGTTTAATAAATAGATTATGAGTAGATTTTTAACATGTAAATTTGTGGGTTAGATGAAAAACCTAGATTTTGTTAAAAATGGGATTTAACTACGAAATTGGTTATGAAATTTAGAGAAAATCTTATATTTGAGTTCATGAGGGTATGGGTAACAACTTTCTTCAAAAATTTTTGGAATTCGGGCATGTAAGCCTGGGGATAAATTTTGGGATTTCTTCAAATACGGTAGGGAAATCACTTTGATAGTTGGGATATGAACTTTTGAGCATGTATTGATTTATTTATATACTATTTGACTAGTTTTGGATTGTTCGCCACCGAGTTGAGACATTAGAGTGAACTTGAGGTCGAGAAGTAAGCTTTGAGGCGAGGTAAGTCTCTTGTCTAACCTTGTAAGAGGAAATTTACCCCATAGCTAATTCAAATTAACATTTATGTCTAATTGTGAGGGCTACGTATGCACGTGGTGACGAGATTCATTGCGTACCTACTATTTATGCTTATGTCCGGGTAGTTTAAGACCCAAATCACGAATTACTTGTAATATTTGCACCTACTTGTTAATTGACATGCCTAAATTATATTAAAAACTCGTTGGAAGCACTGTAAAGGATCAAATTTTACTTGCTTAAGCTTTGAGCGGATTACTTGACCGTAAATGAAAATATTATTGCATCGTGAATTGGCCTTATTATAACTTGTTAAATACTTATAAAGCATCCTCCCTTCTTGTGGATCAGACCGAACGTCTCGGCAGTAGAATAGATGCATCTATGGATCGTGTCGCACATCCCTCGGCAATGTACACATTATTCTGGATCGGGTCGTACGACCTCAACATAACTCGTGCTTAATAATACTTGGAGCCTAACTATTTGATGTTAAATTTTTTTCGCGAGGTTACAAGTATAAATGTCAAGAATTTATTTGGAGTTTATGAATTTATGAAAGAATTTAATATTTTGTTGTTATTTATATAATTCATGCTATTTTAGAATTTCTGTATTTAATTATTAGCCCATAATATGTGTCGAAGTTGACCCCTCGTCACTACTTCTTCGAGGTTAGACTTGATACTCACTGGGTACATGTTGTTTATGTACTCACTCTACACTTCTGCACTAACCATGCAGGATCTGAGATAGATGCATCTGGCGATCACACCAGCGCGCACCCACGTTACCCGGAGGCCTAGTGGTGAACTGCATTTCCTGAGTCGTTCCGCAACATCCTAGAGTATCTCCATTTTCATTCCTGCCTATTTTGATTTCATACAGTAGCTAGAGTTTTGTATAATCTATTAGTGCTCAAACACTTGTAACACCAAGTCTTGACACACGCACTAGTAGACTTGTGTTTTGGGTATTTTTACGGTTATGACGACCCTTAGTTACTACTATCTTTATTTATTTTAAGTTTTTTATCTCTTAACCCTTTAAATCAAGAAAAGTTTAATCACTTAAAAATTTATTTAAAAATGGAAACAAGTGGTTAGCTTACTGTAGCTTGCCTAGTGGCGGCACTATCACAACCTATAATAGAATTGAGTCGTGACAATAAGGAAGAAAGAAATTAGCTATCATTATGGTGGCCATTATATATTTCCCCTACTAGAAAATATGTAGGTGGACATTTGAAGAAAATAAATATTGATGTTGATTTCATATCTTTCTTTGATCTGTTGGATGACTTAAAAAAGTACTGTAATTTCAATATTTGTGAGGGAGACAAGTTCTTTTATTTGAGAGGTGAAAAAATTATAAGTGATTATGATGGGCTAGTTAAATGTCATGACGATCAAGATATTAAGAACATGCTTTTCAGTTATAAAATGCATAAAGAAAGGCCTATCGCGATTTATACATGGCTGAAAAATGATATTTTTATGAGTACTTTGATCGACGCCCACCTATACCACTATTTAAGTAGCAAGGCAGGGTCGAAGCAGCTTTTACCCGATAGGGTCGGGATCGATATCCACAGGGAGTTATGTAATGGGAGTCGAGTATCTACTTGATTTAGTGGTGTTTCATGTTCTTAATTTCTTTTCTCAACATAATTTGGTTTTGAATCTATTCTAAGGTTGAGTCTAAAAAGTAATATTATCTAATTAACTACAATATTTTTGTAAAATTTTTACCAAATGATTAAAGGCACTAGGGTTGCAACTTACTCCTAGGCAAGTGACTAATGGGATCTAAAATCTAGGATAAGCTTGTGAATTATGGGCAAATGACATAACCTCAAACTAAATTACTCACTCAATACCTCTCGATAATTTGGGTGACTATGCCCGAATTGGCTTTCTCAAGCCCAATTAGGTATTCCAACAAATCAAATGAAATGGCTCAAGTCGGGTATCACTATCTCTAGTTTCTACCCTTTTATTGAGGATATCACTCTCGTGAGTTCAGCCCAATACCTTGTTAGCCTATTTACTTGGGTCATCTCTCTCAAGAATAACCCTAGTCAAAAAGGCATAAATTAGTGTTTGCAACCACTAATTCACTCAATGAAGAATGAATAGACTAAAGGTGATACACCCAATCACAAATTCATCCTAAAATAGAAGACACATTAGTTACCCACACTAGGGTTGGGTTACAACCCTAGCTTGAGGGTCTAGCTACTCATTATCATGCAAGAAATTAAGATAGATAATGAAATTAAACCCATAAATGTTGATTACAAGAAGAAAATCTAAGAAGTATGATAGAATCTAAGCTAAAATTACTCAAAACAAAATAAAAGCACTATTCACGAGCTCACTCTCTTGTCTAATACCCTAAAAATGAGAAAAAGTTGTATTTATAATACGCTGAAAATACTAGACAAAATTGCCCCTACGGAGATTTCGCTCCCAGCGGATTTCTATGCGCTCCAGCGGATTGGCTTCCGCTGCAGCAGAATAACAACCGCTGCAGCGTTTCTGGACCTGGGTACTATCAGCATCTCTATTCTGCTCCTAGCGGAATTTCACAGCGCCACAACGGTTCCTGAAAGCGCGGCAGCGTAATAATATTATTGATCGCGCTATTGTGAATAACTTCAGGTTGGCAAGTCTCTGATCTTAGGAATCCGCTCCCAGCGGATATTTGAACACTGCAGCGGTGAGGACAACACTGCAGCGGAATTTTAGCGTGGGCAGCGGCTCAGCTGGGTCTCAAAAGCAGAGTCTTTTGGAATATGTACCAGGACAACGGATGGAATTCCGCTGCAGCTAAGTGATAACCGCTGCAGCGGAATATTGGCGTGGACGGCGGCTTAGCTGGGTCTCAGAAGCAGAGTTTTCTGGAATTTGTACCGGGACAGAGGATGGAATTCCACTACAGCAAAGTGACAACTGCTGCAGGGGAATATTGGCGCTCTCAGCGTTTCTACTGGGTTCTGGGCCAATGCAAGTTCTGCTCCTCTTTGAGTTATTTTTAGTCAACATCTTTAATTCAACTCAAATCCTGCAATTTAAACAACTTGCATCAAATTTCGGGAGTATCTTAATACAATTTTGCCTCAAAACCTAAGAAAAAGAGAGTAAATAATAGGTACAAATCCCTAGTTATCAACTCCCCCAAACTTAAGTCTTTGCTTGTCCTCAAGAAAATAAGATAACTCCCACCTCCGTAACCAAAAGAGAAAGTATTTCAGCTGTTCAAATATGACTTCATCAAGCTTCAATTTGGACTAACAATTACCCTCAACACAAATGCATTATTGACAAGATTATGCAATGACTTTCTTAGTTCACTAGATCTAATGTGACACCAAAGCTTAAAGAGTTGACTCAATTCGTCAAAGAGCTTCTCTCTTTCACCTAAATCACTGTGGATCCCATACTCTTTCTCCTCTACTCTCCATGGACTCATCTCAGTGAATAGAATGCACTCTCAGAATTGAGAATATCAAGGGGTGCTCTCTTCACTCTCAAAAGAACGCCACAAGTCTGGCTTTAAGTACCATAGGCTTGCCCCTTGTGTAAATCACTAATTAAAGCTCACTCAAATTGAGATCCTATAGGACTTTAATTGGGATGTAATGAAGGCTTTTTGGATCAAATTTGGAAGGGATGAACTACTATAGAACATCTCTCCTTAAGCACTCTATTTTTTTTTACATTTTGGCTCATTATTTTCTTTGACTCTCTGAGTCTTACTCTTCCTTGGGGGACTTAGAGAGACTCATTGTCGCTCTTTCTTTTACTTGAAACTCACTTTTCTCCCTTTTTCTTTCTTTTTCATCATTTCAAGCCTTTTTACTTTTGCTTTATTGAATCCTTTCAACTCTTTGCTTTTCTTTTTGACTTGTTTTGCAATTCACCCTTTTCATTGGCCTTTCCTTTTATGACAATTCCTTTCATCAGTATGAATTTCCTCATCTCTCCCCCAAACTTATGATTTTTTTACTGTTGTTCATCATTAATGCCCAAGGAAAGAATGGGTTCCAAGAGAGGGTCGTTAGAGAACGGATGAAGGTTTGTAATGTGGTTTTTGAACAAATAGGCTCGGACTCAAAAGGGGTTGACTAAGGATCTTGTCTTGGTAGGCTATAGAAGTCTTTTAATATCAACAGGGAATCAAGGAGGGCCTATGATCATTTCACAAGTCGAGCTCACATAAGATTTCGCCTAGAAAAACACTTGGGGCAAGTTCTAGACTTTCAGGCACGGTACGCGGGATATGAAGTTCAAACCTCACCTCTCTAACCTCAAGATCTTTAAAGAGCATAGAGTCAAGGTCCCACAACAACCTCGGTTTAGATTGAACATTCTCATATGGATATAAACACCACCTGACTATAGTTTTAGTCAACTCAAGACTCTAAGGGTCACAATTAGAACTAGACTCGTTTGTAACTTGTCTCTAACCATGAGGTCAAAGGTAAGTATGCTGGTTCCAAGTGAAGCTTATTCGAGTCACATTTATTCATTACTTACCAAAACAAAGGAAAACCAAAAATAAAAAATGGACTCAATCGCTTAAGAAGGTCGTCACACCGTCCGTCGTAGGGAAGAGAAACCCGGTTCGCACATTTCCACCCCTGGAAAGAACCGTGGCCTTAAAAAACCAGGGGCTTATTGATAACACAAAAAGTAAAGAAGAAGCTATAAATTCAAAATGAAGCTACTAAATGAAATAAGAAGTTAAACTATAAATGGAAAAGCTAAAGAAGTTGTAGAGTAATAATATAAAAAGTAAAAATAAATATGTACAATAGGGGACTAAGACGAATATACATTAATAGGGGAATGAATATATACATAAGAAGGGAAACCAAATATATACATACCAAAAGTAGAACAAACTAAAGGTACAGAAATACAAATAAGGAAAAGAAAAATAGTATCAGAAGTTATTACAACCCCAAAAATGACAAAGTGTCTGAAACACCAAATAGAGGCCACCCCATCCAATAAGAATTAGCATTGTCCTCAATGCTAGCCCACAAAATATAGAACAGGGAAAAGGGGTGAGAGAGAGAGTAAAAGAAAACTCCCTATGGTGCCTCTGTCTGCATGGGGTCAGGATCAGCTGTAGAAGAGGGCATAATGACAGTGGCTGGAGCAGGGTCCTGTGGATGTGAGGAGCTCTGTCCCTGTGGATCCTCAAGCTGGATCTCCATGTCATCAGTCCGCAGGATGACTCCTCTGCAAACTGGGGCTGAGGTAAGCTCCGACTCCTGAACCTGTGCAGCCTGATCAGTGGGTGCGTTCTCTCCTATCAACAAATCAAGGGGGATGTCCCCTGCCGTTGTGAGCTTCGTGAACTCCTTCTTCATGTCATCCTGGGACTTCTTCGTTTTCTTCAAAGATTTGCCCAGAGAGTGAATCTCTTTTCCATGCTTGCCCATGGTCTCCATGATCTTCTTCTGGTTATCTACCAGGCTCCTCAATGTCTCCTCCAGTGATAGAGGCAGTGTAAGCTGTGCTGGAGCTGACTGAGCTGCAACAGTGGTAGAAAGATCGGTAAGCTTATAAGAAGCTACCTGCACCCAGTTGGTGATACCATCTAGAGTCGAGACACCCTCATGGCAGTCTGAGGATAAGTGGAAGATGTAGGCACTAGGAGTGGAATAGACATGGAAGGACCCAAGGAAGACTCTAGGCCGGCAGCAACAGTAGGCCCCTCAGCAGTAGTGGAGCCCTCAGCAGCAGCGGAGGGCTCAACAATAGTAGAAGTACCAGGGGCAGTAGCTGTGGTGGTTTTCCCTTTTGCCTTGGGGTTGTCCGGACCTTTCAGACTATACCATGAAAAAGCTGATTTTGGCCTCACTGTGACATCAAAGTCCCTTCCCTCAACTTCCATGTCCCTAAAGTACATAGTAAGGAAGTTGGGAAAAGGATACGAGGCCTCATTTCTCTGTATAATCCGGTCAATCACCCTAGCCATGATCTTCCTGACATTAATCGGGATGCCATCATAATTGCTCCAACTATCAGGGCTCGTGAGAGAGGCGTGTCACTGTCATGAAGGATGGGGTCTATCCGTGTGCAAACAAAGGTAGACCAACCCTTGGCCTCAAAGCTGAGTGTTCTTGTAGATGGTGGAACCTGCATTCAACCAAGCCGGAGTAGTCCCAGGGATAGCAATAACTGACGCCAACCACGGACGATCCAAATCTCCCAATGCTACTTTCTCTTGGTAGCGAGTCTCATCTTCATCAGCAAAGGCAGCATAGTCACTGAATGCACTAACACTGTATAAGATCTTCTTGTTCCGGACCTAAGTAAGATATGTTCCCCTTTTTGTGTGGGCAACATTCACATGAAACTCATTCACCACGTACTCATTGGCATCCTCAACTTTGCTAGTGAAGAAACCCCACCCAACTCTTTCCTCAAATTGCCTCGTGACGTTTGGGTTATGCGGTAGCAGATCCTAAACAATGAAAGGCCTCTCAGGGATCAGTGATCTCTGGGGCCACCACTCTCTGAATTTTTGGTAGGCCGTTTCAGAAACAAACCGATCCTGCCACACTGATGGCTTTCTCGACCGGAGAAGCCCTGCTATCTGTACTTGGGTGTCACCACCCCTTCCATCATTTGGTGTCTCGTCGGAGCTGTCAAGGTTGATAGAAGTAGGGGCGGTGGATTGAGTTGTTGCACCTGTATCCTGAGAGGGTTTGGATTCACTGGAAAGACCCAAATTGTCCGAAGAAGAGTCTGAGCTAGTAGGCTCCTTGACAAGCCTCCTGGTTTTGGACAATGCCTCTGCTAAGGCTGTTCCACTGTTTCCCTCCGAAGCTTCCCGGGAGGGGGCATATTCACTTGTTTTAGATTGGTGGGGTGTTTGTTTTTATCGTGTTTGCTTCTTCCCAATGGCCTTTGTCGAGCCTAATGGGGTTTCCTGTTATTTGCCCTTGCCCCGACCCCTAGAAGAGTCACCCCTACCGGGTTGCTTGTCTGCTCCGCCTCGTGATCGAACCATTCTCTGCAGACATGTAAAGAAAGCTGTTAGGACACGATACATGTCGTGCCCCCTCTTTCCTCGCGGAGATCGGGTTTATGACGCTCGATTGAGACAACTCTTTCCTTTTGGGAAAGGGGTTTGTGTTTTTTAGAGTCGCCACCTAAAGATTTTTAAAGGTGCGCTAGGACACCAAAGGGGTTCATTTACAACTACGTTATTAACTAGAGATAGGGTAAGGGCTTGAAATTATCCTAAGGGGAAGGTGTTAGGAACTCCTCAGGATCCACAAGTGTGGTTCCCGGCCAAACAACTTTTGTGAATTTGTACGGCTTAGCAAACAAACAAATAAAGGCTCAAATAAGAGGGGATTTAAGTCTTAAGCATGCAGATGTTTGAAAATAGTAAAGAAGGTTAGATTTTGAAAGGATTACGATCTAAGCATACAAAGGGTATCCTAGGTTTATAATAATATGGATCACATCAATGCCATAGCCGGTAATCACTCCTCGAAGAGGGGCTACACGTGGTATTAGCACACCGGTCATCATATCCATATTCTACCCTTTACCACCCCGTGAAAGTAACTAAATAGTGTTGGTCTCGACCTCTATTACCCGTCCCTTCCTATCAGTCCCGGAGGAATTTAGGACTTCTATCCTATAAGGGATGTTCTAGGCAGACCCTCAGGTTTGAAGGAAAAATACTAAGGCGATAGATAAGAACATGTAGGACTGCAATTAGGGGGAAACACAGAAAAGCAGAGAAAAGGCACAAGTACCTCCACACATAGTACACATAAACAACATGACTCATACACAGTTAAGGTCCAGATTCAGGTTCAGATCCTAAGCATGGTATCTAAGTGATAACACAAAGACAAATTTATTGCATAACTCAGAGAGGAAGTATTAATCAGGCTTGTCTACTGGTTTTAAACATACTGACAGTTGAACCCTAATCACAAAGGACAGTTCTGATTTTATTCTTTAACTGATTTCCTAAGGCTTGCCTAGGTGTAAAATAACATGCAACAGTAGTAAGACTAGGTGTTGTTAAGCGAGTATGAATGAAATCCTAAAATATGGTATCTAATGCACATGTAGGGATTCAAAATGATGCATATACAAAATCCTAAGCAGGATTTCTAAATGCACAATAATTACAACACTAAGCATGATTTCAGAAGATGCAAGAGTGGCAGTTTATTTTAGTGTCGTTTATCCTAAACAGGATCTCTAAGTGCGCATAGAAATATGAAACATGATTGCAGAAGATGCTAATTATTAACATTATGTACCCTATCACAGAATTTTTCTAAGTGATGAATGACAGTACTGAAACAAGATGCTGAAACAGTGTTCATAAAGACTAAATAGCATGATTTCTAATGCATGATATGCTTTTCACATGTTGATCCTAAACATGATTTCTATTGCGCAAATAAGGAATGTAAACCTAATAGCATGGTTTCTACCCTCGAATATACTACGGCATGCATATCACCCACCCATTTTCACTATCCGACCCTAGAGTTGTTTACAACAATTATTACAGGCCATTTGCATGAATTACACAAGTGAATAAAGAAAAGGAAGAAGTTATACTATAGGGAGCCTACTGATTGGCCTAGAATCTCCAGAATGCCTCATTGTCATTCTATTCACAACCTTTCACATGATCCAGGTGTGTCAGAGTTCCCTAAGGATCTCAAAGGATCCCGGACAGTGCTCACACCCAGATTTCATAGCCAAGATGGAGTAACTGCAGTGTGGAAAGGTCAGCTCTTGTGTGTCAAAGTTCAGAGGGAGCTTAAGGGTCTCAAGGCAATACTCACACAAGAGGGGCAAAACCTAATATCTAAGAGTATAATTGAGAGTGCTTGACATAATTTTGAAAGAGTTGAGTTGGAAAACAGTTTGAAAATGAATAGTTTGAAATAAGTTTTGGAGAACAGAAGATTTGGATTTTAGTGAAAACAATTTGAAAGAAAGTGATTAGGACAATCAACAACTCAGAACCACATCAGCATGCATAGTTCAAGGAAGCAGTCACAAACAGGAAATAAGGGATTGGGGACAACTAGGCTGCTCATGAAGCAGATTTGCATACAAGTTAATATTAAGGTATCACAGAACTTTAACAACCATAGAACAATTTTCATAAAGATGTTCAATCTAGAAACTTACGGAATCATATTGAGGGATGCCAAAGAGGAAGTATATAACAAAAAGAGTTACACACAGGTCCAGGGAAAGGGTTACAACATATGTTCAGAATTACATGTAACTAAGTGACACAAATACATGTTTATAGTGTGCTGGGGATCAGGGGTAAGGCAGAGTCCTAGTGAAACATATAAGAAGGAAGTAAAACATGTTGAAAATAAAGGGAAAAGAATAATCACATTGGTAAAACAACAAATTGGCATGTTAATTGCAAGTTAGACAGCAGAACCACAAGTAGAAGCATAATAGAAACAAAAGGAACTGCAATATTGAAAGAGGCATGTTGTTTTTGATGCTTAAAGTTAAACTGAAAAACATACCAGTTAAATGAGAGAATAAGTGCAGAGTGAGGAGCAGTGTGAAGAACAGTACAGTGCAGAGCACTAGAGTGTATAGTTGCTCAGTCTTGGCTTGCAGCCGACTGAGAATAGCAAGTAAACAACAAGAATAACAAGAGAGAATGTATATGTGTGTGAGAGAGTTCAGAACAGTGTATTGTTCGTGTGTTTTTGTTAATGAAGAGTAGAGAGTATATATAGTTTGAAAACAGGTAGCAAATAAGGTAACAAGTACTAATTTAACATAGTTATAGAAAAAATATCCAATCAGAATCAGTCAAGACCTGGACTTCCTTTAATGAGGGAGTCATAGTTCAAACGGGTACAAATTGTATCAAACAAGGAAAAGAATCAATTATAAGACTGATTGACCATAATAGGAGTAGTAAAAGCACGTGGCATGTAATAAAGACTAAGTACATAATACATAATTAAGGAAAGTACATATTAAATAACTGGCAACATATTCATACACATTAAAATTTAGCAGAGTATGATTTTAATTCTAAAAATTAGTCAAGGGGATCTCGAATGAAATTAAAATCACAAGGAATCAAGGCTAAACAAGGAAAGTATCACACAAACAAGGAAATAATTCAAAATCAATAAGGGCTTATAAAGAAAATACACAAAATCATAGTTTTTAAGGAAAGTATTGCAGGTTTAAGGAGAATACACAAAATCAGTATAAATTATCATGTAAACAATCAATAAATGAATAGTCAGACCTATTAAACGATAAATAACATGTGTTGAACAAAATCGGAGAAACTCTAAGCAAATAGTTAAAAGGACAGACAAATTAGAGCAAGAAACATAGAACACATATGACATTCATGAAAGTCCAGAAAGTTCATGAGAGACACACAAACAACATTGCAAAATGATTTGAACTTCCAGATTGAATGCAAAAGTATTAGGATTTCTTAACAAAATGAATCGAACAAAAAGTAAAGCTAGGCGATATTTAAACATGCTAAAATCACAAAGTAAATGCTAAAAATCAGAAAGAAATCGTTTTGCAAAAGGGTTTTGAAATCGTAGTCTGGAAAAAGGAGGAAATCGTTTGAAATCAAAGAAATATTTTGAGAAAAATATGTGAGAACCTTAAAAGACACATAGATCTGTCACAGATCTAAAAAGATCGGAGGATTTAAAGCTAGGGTTTCCAGAGAAAACCTAGAGAAGAGAAGAAAACTTAAATATTACCGGCGTTTGGCCGAAAAATACAAAGATCTTACTCGAACGGCCATAAGTGGCCGGAAAATATGGCATGAGACCGGAGATGGGAGTGAACCGCCTCTGGTTCATATGAGAACCTCCACCGGTGACACAGGTGTGAAGGACGGAGCTGTAAGGTCGATGGGAGCTAGAACCTCCATGGTTTCTGGAGAGGGGGTGGCCGGAGAAGGATGATAAGGGCTCAGTAGACGAAGGGTCTAGAGACGAGTGAGAAGTGAGACGGGGAAAATGAGAAGGGGGGAAGGGTAGTCTTTAGGATTTATTTTAGGTAAGAGGGATCTGGACCGTTGATCAATTTTTATCAACGACCCTGATTAAGTTAGGGATTGGGTCGGGTAGGATAAGGCATTGGTCCTAGGATATTTGGGCCATTTAATTGGGTTGGGGATCAGATTAATTAGGCTAGAATATAAATAATAGTGGCTAACTATTAAATACCCAATTAAAAATAGATAAATAATTTATAAAAATAGCTGATAATTATAAAAATGAAATTGATGCTTAATAAAATTAAATTAACATGGTTAACCAGTATTTAAAAATATAAATGACTAATTACTAGATAAAATAGCATAAAACATATAATTAGGCTATAATTGCAAAGTTATTGCGATTATAGCCAAAGAGTGCCAATCTGGCTAATTGTGAAATAATTTGGTCTCAATATGACCAGAAATAATACATTCAATCAAAAAATACTTTTGAAATTGTTTGTAATGCAATTTTGTAATTAATTATTAGAAATAAAATACTGGATAAATTAAATAATAAATTAATAAAATATAGGAAAATTATAGAAAAATACCAGTTGCTATGAAAGCATGATTTTGAGGTATATATGCAAACTAAAATATTTTGAGGAATAATTGGTTATCAACAGCTGCCACTCTTTACCCGGGAAGGATGAAGGAGTTGTCGGGTAAAGATATGATGACCAATTTTGACCGAGTGAAATGGTTTGGAGAGATTCTGACCGCACCCTGGTTTCTGAGTTGCCTATATATCCCTGGTTTTATAGGAATTAGGCCGTATGTAGTTCAGGAGTCATAGGTGAAGTATACCTAGGAAGTTTCTTACAAGAACGGACGCAACATTTGGGACTGGTTGAATAAGCGGCTTACGGGGTGGTTAGGAGAACCGGAGCGGAACCGCTCCTGTCGGGAGGGCAGTTTGCTTGTTGCATTACCTGCAAATAAATAATACAAGCATATATTGTGCGTAATTTAAACATGATACAAATTCCAGTTAGACCATGAATGATGTCGTCGGACAGTTAAGGATGATGTCCTCAGACCATGACGTCCTGGGCTATGAATTGCTTGATGTAGGATTCGCATGCCATGAAAATGATGCTCTCGGATCATGAGGATGGTGCCTCCGAACCATGATGCCTTTGAATAATGATATGCATAGGTTGAAAGAGATCCTCAGGCCATGGCATGGTATTCTCGGGCCATGAAAATGGTGCCTATGAATGATGACGCCTTTGGATGAGTTGGTAATATTTCAGCCCATGTAGATGCAATAGAATGATGTTGACGAGACAGAGCTTAGTCTTGCGAATAAAAGGGCAGAGCTTAGCCCGAAAGGAAAGGGAAGTAAATAGTTCTTGAGACAGCGGTTAGTCTCGAAAGGTAAATTGGAGGCAGAGCTTAGCCTCGGAAGGCAGAATGGTAGCCTTATGCAATGCAGATGTAGACAACGGTTAGTCTCAGAAGGCAGAACGGTAGCCTTATGCAATGATGTAAATGGAGGTAGAGCTTAACCTCGGAAGGAAGAATAGTAGCCTTATGCAAAGATGCAAATGCAGATGGAGACAACGTTTAGTCTCGAAAGGCAAAAAGGTAGCCTTATGCAAAATGTAGATAGAGGTAAATCTAGTAGCCTTATGCAAAATGTAGGTGGAGGTAGAGCTTAACCTCGGAAGACAGAATGGTAGCCTTACGCAATGATGTAGATGGAGGTAGAGATTAACCTCGGAAGGCAGAATAGTAGCCTTATGCAATGCAGATGGATACAGTGCTTAGTCTCGGAAGGCAGAATGGTAGCCTTATGTAATGATGTGGATGGAGGTAGAGCTTAACCTCGGGAGGCAGAATGGTAGCCTTATGCAAATATGCAAATGCAGACGGAGACAGTGCTTAGTCTCGGAAGGCAGAATGGTAGCCTCATGCAAAATGTAGATGGAGGTAGAGCTTAACCTTGGAAGGCAGAAAGGTAGCCTTATGAAAGAAATAAAATGACAGTAGGAACTCTTAGTTGGTGATGAATTGCGGCATTATTGAGAGCATTGTGACTGTGGAACATTGAGGCATGTGCGAACGTCGGCAAGTACAACAGTTTTGGTGAGTCGTATTTTGGACAACGTTTGTCACCTGGGCGTACAATTTGTTTAGGGGTTTTGTAACCTTAGTGCCTGCAACCAAAGAAAGATCGTGAGTTATATAAACAGGGGGGGTAGTTCATATCCCTGCTGGCTTTTCTTGACTTGTTGGGCTCGATCTGATAATACTGTCTGTATTGTTGGGGTAGCATTGCTAAACAAAGTTGTTTCAAAACAAACATGCATGATTTTGTAAAAGCATAATGCATAATAAAAAAATAATTTTGGGATAAATCGACGATCGTGACACGGCTCGGGACATTGCAACCTCTCCTGCTATGAAATTTTGAGGGTCCTCCTCAAAATTCTGCCCTAGTTTGATGGATGAATGCTTCTGGTTATTGCTCATGCGGCGATTGTCTGATCTTGCTTTAGAATTTTGAGGGTCCTCTTTAAAATTCTGCCCCCGTTTCCAATTGCGGGGAAAAATGAATTTTTTATTGAATTGTGATGGAACCCATAGGGATGCCTACGTATCCCCTCTTAAACGGGAATCAGTTCAGGCATAGTTCAATTTACATCATTGAGAAAGCATAAAGATTATGCATAGTAGCGTTTGACTGCATCTGAATTGATTGGCTTTGGCCAGACTTCTCCATCCATTTCCGCGAGTATAAGTTCTCCTCCTGTTAGTATTCGGTGAACCATATACTGACCCTACCAGTTGGGAGAGAACTTCCCCCTTGGCTTCGTCTTGATATGGAAAGATCTTCTTCAGTACCAGCTGCCCCGGTGTGAACTGTCTAGGCTTGTGTCTCTTGTTGAAGACTCGGGTCATTCTGTTCTGATAGAGTTGACCATGACAGACTGCATTCATTCTCTTTCCGTCTATTAGGGCTAGTTGCTCATAACGGCTCTTTATCCATTCTACGTCGCTGAGCTCAGCTTCTTGTATAATTCTTAGAGATGGAATCTCAACTTCGGCAGGAATAACAGCCTCAGTACCATAAACCAGCATATAGGGAGTTTCCCCTGTTGAGGTGCGAAGTGTGGTGCGATATCCTAATAAGGCAAATGATAACTTCTCGTGCCACTGCTTGTGCCTATCATCTTTCTTAGTATCTTCTTGATGTTTTTTGAATCTCCCAGGTTGATGATTTCAGTCTCGTCCAGGTTGGACTTAGGTCTGTTCTCAAAATTCTCAACTTCTTTGACAATCTCGTCAGGTATGTCATCTTCTTCCGAATCCACATCCGTTTGCTGCGTTGTCTCGTTGCATGTCACAGTCATCGGTTCATAAGACAGGTAATAGTAATGTTGTATAGGTAAAGTAATGAGAGAAAAAATGATAGCAATAAATATTGACTCATAAGAAAAAATTTAAAAATGCTTTTGATAAATTGAACGATTGTTTTGATCATTGAAGATCTTATTTCCGGAGTTAAATGCGAAAAAGAAAATCATTTTGTAAAGAAAAACAATGAATAGCGCTCGTTTTAGCTTTGCTACCCCGAGGCTCGTCGGGCTTTGGTTGTCCTGACAGTCCAATTCTTGAGGTATGTCCCTCTGCTCACAGCCTGTATGGAAGGTCCTTCCCCCGCTCCTCCTCGAGAATAACACAGTAGTCCATATCACTATCCTCCAGAAATAAGTTCCTCATTGCTGCAAGTGCTTCTTCTTCGTCTAATCCACAAATAACGTCGGCATGTTGGAAGGTCTGCTCCAGATGCGGTATTGGTTGCTCCAAAGGGTAATAAGGACCGCGCCATGGTGGCGACTAGTTTTTGAATTCTTCTCAAGTGTATTTATATCCCAAACCGAAAGTGGTGCCGTGCTTCTTGAGTTTGATAGGTTTGGAGATCCCCTGAAGGTTCTTGCCGAGCCCTTTACCTGGCTTGTACCCTTGCCAATTCATCATACTTGCGATCTTGATATCCCACCATTTGTGTTTGTCGATAGTGTTGACCCGTTCAATGTGGTGGTAAGTTTCTCCACCCAGCTTCCTTCTTCCTTCAATCACCGGAATAGTCTGGCGACTGTAAATAGGGTTGCTACTGTCACCTTGAATAATCACCTCTTGGTGGTTCCACTCGAACTTCACTGCCTGATGTAGCGTTGATGCTACGGCCCCAACAGTATGGATCCAGGGTCACTCTAATAACAGGTTGTAGGACGCTGGCACATTTATCACTTGGAAGTCAACCTCGAACTAGGTTGGTCCCATTTGCAAGCATAGGCTTATCTCGCCAATGGTGGACCTCTGAGATCCATCGAAGGCTTTCACGTTGATTGCTCCATACTTTATCACATGCATCCCTTTACCCAATTTCTTGAGCGTTATAAGCGGACAAATTTTAAGACTGGATCCTTCATCGATCAGGATTCTGTTGATGAAATAATCTTCGCATTGCACAGTGATGTGCAGTGCTTTGTTATGGCCCAACACTTCAGGAGGCAGCTCGTCCTTATGGAAAGTGATCTTGTGACTCTCCAACACTTGGCCCACCATATTAGACATTTCTCCACTAGTGATGTTGTTTGGCACATAGGCTTCGTTCAACACCTTCAATAAAGCATTCTTGTGCGTCTCGGAATTCTGCAGCAAAGAGATGATGGATATTTGCGCTGGCGATTTGTTCAGCTGGCCAATGATCGAATACTCCTTCGCCTGTATTTTCCTCCAAAGGTCGTCCAGACCTGTCTCGATAATGGGAGGCCGATTGGAAGCCTGCCTGCTGGATTCAGCCAGATGTTCAGGGGTGTAGACTTTACCAGTTCTTGTTATACCCTGCGCTGCAACAGCTTCTTCAGTCTTGACTTTTCCTTTCCTTCTTGCCTCGACTGTATAGTCCCATGGTACAACATTTGTATAGAAAGGTGGCGTGGTCGATATCGCCACTGTGATTGGCGCAGCTACCCTCACTTCGAATGGAACATGTGTCTTGGGTGGCAAGACTGCAACCTCGAATGGTGCGGGTGCATTTGCCGGAGACAAGAATTCAACTTCAATCGATACTGGTGTCTTTTCAGGTGACGGTGATTCAAACTCAAGAGGCATGGACATATTTACCTCAGCATCCTCAAACGGTTGAATCTGGACTATGATCGGGTTGAGAGTGACTGCAGGTTTCTTTGGATCATCGCCTTCTGCGATCAACCCGATTGATCCCTCGGGGTCCCAATCATCTTCTATTTCAATCAAGTGGATGCCTTCACCTTTATGGTCTGGAAGAGGATTGTTGCAGACATTTGGAGCAGATTCTTTTGCCACGATGACCTTGCTGTCAATCAGGGATTGTATCTTATCCTTCAAAGAGCGACATTCATCGATGGTGTGCCCCTTCATGCCGGAGTGGTACGCACAGGACTTGTTTTGGTTGACCCATTGAGAAGGATTCTCAGGGGTTGCAGCAGGGATGGCGGTGACATAACCAACAACTTTGAGCTTCTCATACAACTGGTCGATGGGTTCAATGATGGCGGTAATACTATTTTGGAGGTTTGCGATCAAAATTCGGACGAGATATAGGGAAGTTTTGACGGGTAGGGGTGATTGGTAATGAGATGGTTGAGAATTGTAAGTGTGGTAGACATGAGCGGGTTGTGAGTATCTGGGTGAAGCAGGTTGATATGTCGGTGGTG
The DNA here is from genome assembly GCA_005239525.1 of Nicotiana knightiana. Classification (NCBI taxonomy): domain Eukaryota; kingdom Viridiplantae; phylum Streptophyta; class Magnoliopsida; order Solanales; family Solanaceae; genus Nicotiana; species Nicotiana knightiana. Next base: position 98,486 of record ML398187.1, read on the forward strand.
GAGGTGATTGATAAGTTGGTGGTGGAGCTTGGTATGAGGGTGCTTGGTAATTTGGGGTTGGTTGATATGTGAGTGGAGGTGTTGGGTAAGTTTGGTATTTGAGTGGGGATTTGGTTCTTTGTGCAACCATCACGGCTCCCGCATCTCTTTTCTTAGACATACCACCAAAATGCAAAGCCTTGTTTGTAGCTTGCAAGGCTTCAAAATTTGTGACCATACCGCACTTGATGCTTTCTTCAATCCTTTCACCTAATTTGATAATGTCGGAGAACTTGTGGTTCTCAATCATCATCAACCGTTCATAGTACTGCCGGCCCTGGGCCTGAACAAAGAACTTTTTCATCTGCTCCTCTTCTAAGGCGGGTCTGACCTTGGTAGCTTCGGACCTCCAGTGAGTAGCATACTCGCGAAATATCTCCGTGGGTTTCTTCTTCAAATTCTGAATATAGAACAGGTATGGTGCGTTCTCTGTGTTGAACCTGAATCTGTCCATAAAGTCAGATGCCATGCTCACCTAATTTGACCATTTCTTGGGATCTTGGCTGATGTACCAAGACAACGCATCTCCTTTCAAGCTCCTCATGAACAGCTTCATGCGGATCCTTTCATTATTCCCTACTCCAACCAGCTTGTCACAATAAGTTCTCAGATGGACCCTTGGATCACTTGTACCATCAAACATTTCAAACTTAGGAGGTTTGTATCCCTCGGGCAGTTCGACATCGGGCTGTATGCAGAGGTCTTCATCGTTCAACCCTTCGACTCCCTTGATTCCCTCGACGCCTTGAACCCGTATGGTCAGCTTCCTAAGTTCCTCGGCCAAGTTCTTGATAAGCAGGTCCTTTTCGTCGATTCGGGTATGTATGTGATAGGGGGAATGGAGTGTGGCATGTCTCCACGTAGATGGGATTGCTATGGTGGCCTGGCACATGAGTGTGGAAATGGTCATTTGTGGAGTTCTGAGGTTCTGGGATAAGCAGTGGAGTGTTGTTTGGAGTATGGAAGGCATTGCAGTGTGCTGGAAGAGTTTGGTTCTTTGGTGGGATGGTATGATGATGAGATGCGGGATGATTTTGCTGCTTTGGGATGTTTTGAGGAGGTGTAGGATTCTGGATGTTGACGTCTGGGACCTTGAGGGAGAATGACAGGTTTGTCAGATTCCGAACTTGATCAAGCTCTTCTTGAAACTTTAACAACTTTCATTCCATTTGCGACACAGTTTCATTCTGAAGCCGAATACCCTGGCCATCAGTGGCCTCTACTCGTTCAACCACATTCTCATTTCTGATGTTGCCTGAATCTTCCATTTTCTTTTTGCCTTTGTTCTTGCCTTTGGGAAGACTAAGAGGAGGAGAGGGTAGAGGGCCCCTGGATCTTGTAAGATAGGACGATGATGCCAGAGTGCACGAACTAACCTTTGGGGAGGGGAATAAATAAATAAAGAAAGAGGAAAACAAAAACAAAAGGTAGCAAAGTTAGTGAGGATTATGAAAAGTATTGTGGTATTTAAACACATAGTGCGGGAATGTAAAGTGCGTCCTAATTTAGGGACCTCTTTTGTGCCCGAGGTAGGCCTAGCGAAAAATTGATTTGGAGAAAGTAAGATGCTAAATGCCTCATTTTATTGATAAGAAAATAGACGAATCCCAAAACGACACTAAATAAACAGGAAGTAAAGGTCACTAATGGCCATTGGCCTTATTACATTGATAAAGTAAAAGAAAGACGTTCCTATCTACTTGGTCCCAGAAGGACCTTCCCCAGACTCGGCATTCTTGATGCCCTCATACAGTTTCCCCAACTCGTGAAGTCCCAGCAACAGGTATGCTCTAGCTAGATGTCCTCCGTCGGTCCCTTCAGCCTTTTGACAGTCTTCAATCCTTTTGAGAACTTTTTTCTCCAGCTCCACTATGCCTCGCTCCAAATACCCTAAACTTTTGTTGGTGTTGATATCCATATCCTTCCATTCCTCGATCAGTTTCTTGTTAGACTCATGTATTTCGCGGTGCTCATCCTCACACTCACGGATCCTCTTGCGCAGCTGGTTGTTTTTGACTAGTTCCTCGGCCTTTTCATCTATAACCCTGTGGCCCTGAACGAACCCTGACTCGCTCAGACCACCCCAATTTTCTGCCAGCCAACCAGGATAGAAAGGCGTACAACTGACATGATATATGTCTGACTCGATGGTGTCCTTCTCCATTACAATCTTACAGTGCCACATGTGCTGGGCTTGGCACTTGTGAGAACTATCGTCATTTTGGAAGTCAGCTCGAAGATGGATCATCTTGTCAACCCTGGGTATGACTTGCTTCCTACCCGCTTGCCTCATAACTTGAAGAGGGACGTAAGGGTATGTTCCTCTTAGACCACATAGTATTAGGAACGGTGCATCTCTGGAACGGGCGATGAATTCCTCCGTCAGAAACCACTCGAACATCCACTGAACCTGTTCTTTAGTCAGATTATCAAAGAGCACGACCCATCCTTTGGCGTTCTCAGGCTGAGCAAACATGTCGGGGATGTAATTCATTCACTTTGTATGGTGGAAAGCGATGTGGTCATCCTAAAATATTCGATGAATTTCTTGTCGGTACTCGCCCTTTTGGAGATGTTCCATGAGCCAAAGCTGAAGTAGTAGATTGTAGCCTTCGAAGTGTCTTACCCCTCGTTGACACTTTTCTAAGGCTCGATATATGTCTGCAATGATCATGGGCACAACTATGAAGTTTTGCCCATCAATTCCTTCCATTAGTGTCTTGGTTACCATGGCCAGTCTAGTGTGGATTCTCTCATTCTTTATTGGAAACACTATCAGACCCAAGAAGCAAAACATGAAGACGAATACTCTACGATGGATGTGTCCAGAGGATGTGATGGAAAACTCGTCGTGGTAGGTACGGTATGGTTTGCTGTGATCGTACCTTTGGTACAAGTAGTCAAAAGGGATGTATGACCTTTTTAAGCATACCAGTTCTGCATTCTTCTTCAGACCCATCATTTTGAGGAAACCTTTGCATGTGCGGTTCTCAGGCTAAGCAACCCGGGGGTTTCCCATACTAGGCCAGCCAGTCCTCCTATTTCCTCCAGCAAAGGTGTTATTTAAACGTCCCCAAAGCGGAACACAGACCTTCACAATTCCAGGACAGGGTAGCAACCTCTATTATCATGTTGTTAGGCTGGATTTCTAGGAGAGATGGTAGATTGCCCAATTTTTTTCTGACGAGAGTTTTGTCACTAGAATGTAAATCTTCCCACCAACTTAGAAATCTTGGATGGATATTGGAGACCATGCCGAATCTGGGGACTTCGTGCCTCATTTTTCTGCAAGGCAAACAAGGTTAGGCCCTTACCCCCACCAGACTCGACTATTTAACATCAACAATTAGCATAAAGCATTTAGTTCTCCAAATAAATACATAGAACGTGATGATGTTCATTTGGGTTTAGGGAAACCCAGTGGACTTTTGGATAAGGCAATCTAAAAAGCTATCACGCGGACCACACTTCAGCCTGGCTAGGTTTGACCATGATGCATGAAACAACACAATGGAGTAAGGTTGCTATGGGGTTTTAGACTGGTACCCTCGAGTGGACAACTCAAGGGGGAAAGGAACGAAACTGTTGACTGCATCGCTGATCGACTAGTTTTACCGCAAATAAGCCTTTTCGAATTTAGCGAGTAATAATATAGGAAGAGCGCAACCACTCATCAAGCGTTGCTATAGTATTTTGTTTGGCACGAGTGGAGTATGAATGTTGAGCATGATTATGCAATAATAAATAAGCATTAAAAATATGTTGTCATGTATTTGCACGTTAGGAAAGCAGTAAATACAACATTTTATAATTTAAAAGCGGTTAAATAGATAAAACAAGTCAATTACTTTTGAATAAAAATAAATGCTTAAAGAGATAGACAAATAATGGCACATAAGGGAAATGAGAAGAGGTACAAATTCACAAAGAAATTTGAAAATGGTAAAATCCTGAAGTCCCCAACAGAGTCGCCATGCTATCGCGCCCCCTCTTTCCTTGCGGAGATCGGGTTTATGACATTCAGTTGAGATACCTCTTTCCTTTTGGGAAAGGGGTTTGTGTTTCTTAGAGTCTCCACCTAACAATTTTTAAAGGCGCGTTAGGAACCAAAAGGGTTCATTTACAACTACCTTGTTAACCAGAGATAGGGTAAGAGGTTAAAATTATCCTAAGGGGAAGGTTTTAGGCACCCCTCAGAATCCACAAGTGTGGTTCCCGGCCAAACAACTTTTGTGAATTTGTACGCTTAGCAAACAAACAAATAAAGGCTCAAATCAGAGGGAATGTAAGTCTTAAGCATGCAGATGTTTGAAAATAGTAAAGAAGGTTAGATTTTGAAAGGATTACGATCTAAGCATATAAAGGGTATCCTAGGTTTATAATAATATGGATCACATCAATGCAATACCCGGTAATCACTCCTCGAAGAGGGGCTACACGTGGCATTAGCACACCGGTTATCATATCCATATTCTACCCTTTGCCACCCCATGAAAGTAACTAAATCGAGTGTTGGTCTCGACCTCTATTACCCGTCCCTTCCTATCAGTCCCGGAGGAATTTAGGACTTCTATCCTATAAGGGATGTTCTAGGCAGACCCTCAGGTTAGAAGGAAAAATACTAAGGCGACAGATAAGAACATGTAGGACAGCAATTAGGGGGAAACACGGAAAAGCAGAGAAAAGGCACAAGTACCTCCACACATAGTACACATAAATAACATGACTCATACACAGTTAAGGTTAAGATCCTAAGCATGGTATCTAAGTGATAACACAAAGACAAATTTATTGCATAACTCAGGGAGGAAGTCTTAATCAGGCTTGCCTACTGGTTTTAAACATGCTCACAGTTGAACACTAATCACAAAGGACAGTTCTGGTTTTATTTCTTTAATTGATTTCCTAAGGCTTGCCTAGGTGTAAAATGACATGCAGCAGTAGTTAGACTAGGTGTTGTTAAGCGAGTATGAATGAAATCCTAAAACATGGTATCTAATGCACATGTAGGGATGCAGAATGATGCATATACATAATCCTAAGCAGGATTTCTAAATGCACAATAATTACAACATTAAGCATGATTTCAGAAGATGCAATAGTGGCAGTTTATTTTAGTGTCGTTTATCCTAAACAGGATCTCTAAGTGCGCATGGCAATATGAAACATGATTGCAGAAAATACCAATTATTAACAGTATTTACCCTATCACAGAATTTTTCTAAGTGATGAATGACAGTACTGAAACAAGATGCTGAAACAGTGTTCATAAAGCCTAAATAACATGATTTCTAATGCATGATATGCTTTGCACATGTTGATCCTAAACATGATTTCTATTGCGCAAATAAGGAATGTAAACCTAATAGCATGGTTTCTACCCTTGAATATGCTACAACATGCATATCACCCACCCATTTTCACTATCCGACCCCAGAGTTGTTAACAACAATTATTACAGGTCATTTGCATGAATTACAACTCTGAATAAAGAAAAAGAAGAAGTTATACTATAGGGAGCCTACTGATAGGCCCAGAATCTCCAGAATGCCTCATTGCCATTCTATTCACAACCTTTCACATGATCCAGGTGTGTCAGAGTTTCCTAAGGATCTCAAAGGATCCTGGGCAGTTCTCACACCCAGATTTCATAGCCAAGATGGAGTAAGTGCAGTGTGGAAAGGTCAGCTCTTGTGTGTCAAAGTTCAGAGGGATCTCAAGGGTCCCAAGGCAATGCTCACACAAGAGGGGCGGAACCTAAAGTCTAAGAGTATAAGTGAGAGTGCTTGACATAGTTTTGAAAGAGTTGAGTTGGAAAACAGTTTGAAAATGAATAGTTTGAAAAAAGTTTTAGAGAACAGAAGATTTGGCTTTTAGTGAAAATAGTTTGAAAGAAAGGGATTAGGACAATCAACAACTCAGAACCACATCAGCATGCATAGTACAAGGAAGTATTCACAAACAGGGAATAAGGGATTGGCGACAAGTAGGCTGCTCATGAAGTAAATTTGCATACAAGTTCATACTAAGGTATCACAGAACTTTAACAACCACAGAACAATTTTCATAAAGATGTTCAATCCAGAAACTTAACGGAATCAGATTGAGGGATGCCAAAGAGGAAGTATATAACAAACAGAGTTACACACAGGTCCAGGGGAAAGGGTTACAACATATGTTCAGAATTACATGTAACTAAATGACACAAATACATGCTTATAGTGTGTTGGGGATCAGGGGTAAGGCAGAGTCCTAGTGAAACATATAAGAAGGCAGTAAAACATGCTGAAACTAAAGGGAAAATGATAATCACATTGGTAAAACAACAAATTGGCATGCTAATTGCAAGGTAGACAGTAGAACCACAAGTATAAGCATAATAGAAACAAAAGGAATTGCACTATTAAAAGAGGCATGTTGTTTTTTATGCTTAAAGTTAAACTGAAAAATATACCAGTTAAATGAGAGAATAAGTGCAGAGTGAGGAGCAGTAGAGTGAAGAACAGTAGAGTGCAGAGCAGTAGAGTGTATAGTTGCTCAGTCTTGGCTTGCAGCCTACTGAGAATAGCAAGTAAACAACAAGAATAACAAGAGAGAATGTATATGTGTGTGAGAGAGTTATGAACAACGTATTGTTCATATATTTTTGTTAATGAAGAGTAGAGAGTATATATAGTTTGAAAACAGGTAGAAAATAAGGTAACAAGTACTAATTTAACATAGTTATAGGAAAAATACCCAATCAGAATCAATCAAGACCTGGACTCCCTTTAATTAGGGAGTCATAGTTCAAATGGGTACAAGTTGTATCAAACAAGGAAAATAATCAATTATAAGACTAATTTTACCATAATAGGAGTAGGAAAATCATGTGGCATGTAATAAAGACTAAGTACATAATACATAATTAAGGAAAGTACATGTTAAATAACTGACAACATATTCATACACAGTAACATTAAGCAGAGTATGATTTTAATTCTGAAAATTAGTCAAGGGGATCTCGAATGAGATTAAAATCACATGGAATCAAGGCTAAGCAAGGAAAGTATCACACAAACAAGTAAATAATTCAAAATCAGTAAAGAGTTATAAAGAAAATACACAAAATCACAGTTTTTAAGGAAAGTATTGTAGGTCTTAGGAGAATACACAAAATCAGTATAAATTATCATGTAAACAATCAATAAAATGAATAGTCAGACCTATTAAACGATAAATAACATGTGTTAAACAAAATCGGAGAAACCCTAAGCAAGTAGTTAAAAGGATAGTAGAGATTCAGAAACCTTAGAACCAAATTAGAGCAAGATGCATAGAACATATCGGACATTCATGAAAGTCCAGAAAGTTCATGAGAGACACACAAACAACATTGCAAAACGATTTGAACTTCCAGATTGAACGCAAAAGTATTAGGGTTTCTTAACAAAATGAATCGAACAAAAATAAAAGCTCATGTGATGTTTAAACATGCTAAAATCACAAAGTAATTGCTAAAAATCAGAAAAAAATCATTTTGCAAAAGGGTTTTTGAAACCGTAGTCTAGAAAAAATGAGGAAATCGTTTGAAATCAAAGAAATCTTTTGAGGAAAACATGTGAGAGCCTTAAAAGACACATATATCCGTCACAGATCTAAAAACATCGGAGGATTTAAAGATAGGGTTTCCAGAGAAAACCCATAGAAGAGAAGAAAACTTAAATATTACCGGCGTTTGGTCGAAAAATGTAAAGATCTTACTAGAACGACCATAAATGGCCAGAAAATATGGCATGAGACCGGAGATGGGAGTGAACCGCCTCTGGGTCACTTGAGAACCTCCACCGGTGACACAGGTGTGAAAGACGGAGCCATAAGGTCGATGAGAGGTAGAACCTCCATGGTTTCTGGAGAGGGGGTGGCCGGAGAAGGGTGATAAGGGCTCAGTAGACAAATGGTCTAGAGAGAAGTGAGAGGATTCAGAGAGAGACGAGTGAGAAGTGAGACGGGAAAATGAGAAAAGGGGAAGGGTAGTCTTTAGGGTTTATTTTAGGTAAGGGGGATCTGGACCGTTGATCAGTTTTGATCAACGACCCTGATTAAGTTAGGGATAGGGTTGAGTAGGATAAGGCATTGGGCCTGGGATATTTGGGCCATTTAATTGGGTTGAGGATCAGATTAATTAGGCTAGAATATAAATAATAGTGGCTAACTATTAAGTACCCAATTAAAAATAGATAAATAATTTATAAAAATAGTTGATAATTATAAAAATGAAATTGATGCTTAATAAAATTAAATTAACATGATTAAACAGTATTTAAAAATATAAATGGCTAATTACTGGACAAAATAGCATAAAATATATGATTAGGCTATAAGTGCAAAGTTATTGCGATTATAGCCAAAGTGTGCCAATTTGGATAATTGTGAAATAATTTGGCCTTAATAGGACCAGAATAATACATTAAATCAAAAAATAATTTTGAAATTATTTGTAATGCAATTTTTTAATTAATTATTAGAAATAAAATACTGGATAAATTAAAAAATAAATTAACAAAATATAGGAAAATTATAGAAAAATACCAGTTGCTATGAAAGCATGATTTTGAAGGTATATATGCAAATTAAAATATTTTGAGAAAAAATTGGGTATCAACAGTACCCAAGTATCCAGAGAGTACAGGACTCAGTAATGCAGAGAAATAAAACAGTGCTGGATGAACAATTCCACTGTCAACGGACAAATAACCGCTGCAGCGGAAAGGTCACCGCTATTAGCGAAATATTGGTGGAAGTGGGGGTTCAGAATACCCCATCTTCCGATCTTTCAAATCGCGTCCAGCAGAAAAAAGACCGTTGCAGCGAAAGGCCACTGCTGTCAACGAATATTTGGCCGCAACAACAGTTTTCATCAGCCAAAATAGCAGCAAATGGTTCCACTGTCAGCGAACTTTTGGTCCGTTGCAGCGGAATTCAATATTGACGTGCACTCACAGTGGTGTTCAAACTAGGGTTTTGCCAATTTTTGAAAAATATGACATGAAGCACATGTAATAAGAACCTTATATCCCTTTAGGCAACAAGAAATCACTACCCCATAGATTTTAAGAGATTGGTGAAACATGTTCAAGCATTAGGGCTTAAATGACTACCTTTCTAGAAAAGAAAACTAAGAAGAACAAGCTAAAAGTTAAAATCTACAATTAAAAATCAAATAATATGAACATACCACTGCTGGATGATGATGATGTTAAGATGTGAGAATTTTTGAAGCTCAGATGTACAGTGCAGAGGTTGAGAACAGTAAAATTTAACTATGCCAAATGGGTGAAAAGAGTAAAAGGAGGGGGGACCCTGTATATTTATAGGTGAGAACTGGGGCCCCACTGACTTACCCAGCGCGACAGCAGAATTTTACCACTGACCGCGCTTTTAAGAATTTCACAGAGCTGGGCACCAAAGATCTCCGCTGTCAGCGGAATTTTGCCGCTATAGCGGAATCCCACCGCTGTCAGCGGATTTTTGGCCGCCGCAGCGGAATGGAGATCCAGATAGTTGTGACCTTTCTGGAATTTGGCTCAAACTTGACGTGACAGCGGGAGGTTTTTCGCTGCAGCATTTTTGTGACCGGTGACCGTGGAAATGTGACCGCTGCAACGTTTTTGAATAGGTAGCCCAATTTTTCCCAGGTTTTGTTCCTGCACTGCAATCACCAAATCCTACACCAACTTCATAAATAGGTTAGTTCAAGAAAAATCTACTCTAACAAAAAAGAAACAAAAAGAATGAAAAGAAAACACTTGGGTTGCCTCCCAAGAAGTGCCTGATTTAACGTTGCGGCACGACGCATGTTACCATGATCAAGTGAATTTCAACAAAGCCACCACATGGCTATCTTAAAATTAACCAAGTAGTGTTTGATCCGATGTCCATTCACACGAAAAATTTCACCATTCTTATTTTTTAGATCAAGGGCACCAAAGGGTGTAACCAATACTACCTCAAACGGATCACTCCACTTTGATTTGAGTTTGCTCGGAAAGAGACGAAGCCTTGAATTTAAGAGCAATACCAAGTTTCCCACTTTGAATTCTTGGTGCTTAGCATTCTTATCATGCAAATACTTCATTTTCTCCTTGTACAAAGAAGAGCTTGCATAGGCATGGAATCTAAACTCATCAAGCTCATTAAGGTGACCAACACGAAGATTTGCAGCAGAGTCCCAATCCAAGTTCAACTTCTTCAAAGCCCAAAGTGCCTTGTGCTCCAACTCAATTGGGAGGTGGCATGCCTTACCATACACCAACCAGTATGGAGACATACCAATCGGGGTCTTGAAGAAAGTCCTATATGCCCAAAGTACATCATCAAGATTTTTAGACCAATCACTCCTATTTGCATTCACGGTATTGGACAAAATGTTCTTGATTTCCCGATTTGAGACTTCAACTTGCCCACTGGCTTGAGGATGGTAAGGAGTGGACACTTTGTGATTAACCCCATACTTAGCAAGCAACAAATCAAAAGCTTGATTGCAAAAATGAGATCCCCCGTCACTGATGATATCCCGAGGAGTCCCAAATCATGTGAAAATATTTTTCTTGAGAAAACCAACCACACTCCGGGTTTCATTATTGGAAAAATCTACGGCTTCAACCTATTTTGAAACATAATCCACAACCACGAGAATGTAGGTATTACCACACGAGCTAACAAACGGACCCATGAAGTCAATGTCCCACACATAAGATATATCAACCTCAAGGATCGTTGTGAGGGGCATTTCATCCTTCTTTGATATACCATCTGCTCTTTGACATTCGTCACACCTCTTTACCAAGTCACTCACATATTTGTACAAAGTAGGACAATAAAATCCGCAAATTAGAACTTTTGAATTTGTCCTTGCCCTACCGTGATGACCACCGTAGGGCGAAGAGTGGAAAGAATCAAGAATGGACAATTGCTATTCTTCGGGGACACAACATCGTATGACTCCATCATTGCATATTTTGAACAAATACGGCTCATCCCAATAATAATCCAAGTTGTCCCGTCTAATCTTCTTCCTTTGGTTAGAAGAGAGCTCAAACGGGACAACATCGGTAACAAGAAAGTTGGAAATGTCCCCAAACCATGACATGTCATGCATAGAGACTGAAAGAAGCTGCTAAACCGGAAAAGTATCATTGATCTCAAGGTCATCATTTGGCCTTCCTTGCTCTACCAACCGGGATAGATGATTGGCAACTTGATTTTCGCTCCCCTTTCTATCAACAATTTCTAGATCAAACTCTTGGAGCAATAAGACCCACCTCATAAGCCTAGCTTTTGAATCCTTTTTCATTATTAAGTACCGGAACGCCGCATGATCGGTGTGCACTATCACCTTGGCACCCATAAGGTAATGCCTAAGTTTCTCCATTGCAAAGACAATAGCTAACAATTCCTTTTCGGTGACGGTGTAGTTAACTTGGGCAGAATTCATGGTTTTTCTTGCATAATAAACGGGGTGAAATATTTTGTTCACTCTTTGGCCCAAGACCACGCCCACCGCCACATCACTTGAATCACACATGAGCTCGAAAGGAGAGCTCCAATTTGGTGCGGTGTTATTAGTGTGGTAGTAAACTTATGCTTCAACAACTCAAAAGGTTGCATACATTCTTCATTGAACTCGAACTTGACATCTTCCTCCAATAGATTGCATAGGGGATTTATCACTTTTGAAAAATCTTTAATGAATCTCCGGTAAAATCCCGCATGCCCAAGGAAACTACGAACTCCCTTCACCGAAGTTGGAGGGGGCAACTTGGAAGTAACCTCGATCTTGGATTTATCCACTTCAATGCCATCTCTTGAGATTTTGTGGCCGAGGACTATGCGCTCCTCGACCATGAAGTGGCATTTTTCCCAATTCAATACAAGGTTGGTTTCTTCACACCGGTCAAGGACTTTATCAAGATTTTCCAAACACTCCTCAAATAAGTCCCCGACCACGCTGAAGTCATCTATGAACACCTCCAAGAAATCTTCAACTATATCAGTGAAAATTTTCATCATGCACCGCTGGAATGTGGCGGGTCCACCGCACAAACCGAATGGCATCCTTGAAAAAGCAAATGTCCCATAGAGACAGGTTGTCTTTTCCTGATCTTCTGGGGCTGTGAGAATCAGATTTTAGCCTGAATACGCATCCAAGAAACAATAAAAAGCCCACCCAGCAAGTCTATCAAGCATCTGGTCCAGAAATGGCAATGGAAAGTGATCCTTTCGGGTCACCTTATTCAGCTTCCGGTAATCCATAAAAACCCTCCAGCCAGCCACGGTCCGAGTGGGAATAAGCTCATTCTTGTCATTATTCACCACGGTCATACCACCCTTTTTCGCAACACACTGCACTGGTGAAGTCCAAGCACTATCAGAGATTGGATAAATAACCCCCGCATCAAGCCATTTGATTATCTCCTTTTTGACCACCTCTTGCATTGCCTCGTTCAACCTCCGTTGATATTCCACGGACGGTTTTGCATCATCTTCAAGAATAATTTTGTGAATGCAAAAGGCGGGGCTTATGCCCCAAATATCAGCTAGAGTCCAACCTATGGCCTTCTTTCTCCTTTGGAGCACTTTGAGTGTAGAATCTACCTTCAATTGGGTTAGGCAAGAAGAAAGTATAACATGTAAAGTACGAGAAGGACCCAAAAATTCATACCTGAGGTGTGGAGGAAGGGGCTTCAACTCCAAGGTAGGTGGCTCCTCGATTGAGGGCTTTATCGGAGTAGTTTTCCGATCCTCCAAATCCAAAGATAGCTTGCGAGGTCAATAAGAATAAGAACCCATGCCTTGAAATGCATTGGTACACTCGATCAAACCATCCACCACAACATCATCATGATTCAATAAAAATGCTTCCACAGGATCTTCAACATTTATCATTGAGCTTGTTTCATCAATTATGACCTCGGTGACAAGGTCCACAAAAGAACACACCTCCGTGCTATTGGGTTGCCGGATTGATTTGCAAACTTGGAAATGACCTTTTCATCACCCACTCGGAAGGTGAGCTCACCGGCCTCCACATCAACCAAGGCCTTCCCCGTTGCAAGGAAAGGTCTTCCCAAAATAATAGGTACTTCATAATCGACCTCACAATTCAATATCACAAAATCCGCAGGCATGATGAATTTATCGATCCGCTCCAAAACATCATAAATGATTCCCAAGGGTCGCTTCATAGTTCGATCCTCCATTTGAAGTCACATAGAAGTTGCTCTATGTTGGCCAATTCCCAAGGTTTTAAAGACAGAAGAAGGCACTGAATTGATACTAGCACCCAAGTCGCACAATACCTTGGCAAAATCCGCACTACCAATAGTGTAAGGAATAGTGAAAGCCCCGGGATCCTCTAGTTTGGGTTCCATTGAGTGTACAATTTCACTCACTTGGTGAGTTATCTTGATTGTCTCGCACTCCATGGATCTCTTCTTTGTGACCAAGTCTTTCATAAACTTGGCATACCCGGGAATTTGTTCAAGTGCCTCAACTAATGGTACGCTGATGGACAAACTCTTCATTATATCTATGAACTTCTTGAATTGATTCTCCGTCTTTTGCTTAGCCAATCTTTGAGGATAGGGTGGAGGAGGTCTAGGCAATGGAATCTTTACTTTTGGCACAATCGGCTCGGGTATGTCAATTACGTGTTCCCTAGACGGGTTCACGTCATTTTGTGTTTCCTCCTCATTATCATTTATGTCAATCCTCACTTTATTATTCATCGGCTCTTCAACCACATTTTCAACCTCAATAGGAACTCAACATGTTTCAAGTCACCATCATCACCAACAACCCTCTTTTGCTTTGAAGAACTAGCCTCACCACCTCGACCACTCCTTGTGGTCACCACCATAGCATGTTTGGCATTGTTGTTAATGTTCCCACCCTTAGGGTTCACCATCGTGTCACTAGGTAGTGCCCCCTTCGGGCGAGTGTTCAAAGCTTGTGAAATTTGTCCCATTTGGATCTCAAGATTGCAGATTGAGGTAGTGAGGGAGGCAATTTGAGCATCTGAATTTGCATTCCGTTCCATCATTTGTTTAAACATATGCTCGATCCGGCCCATGTCATTTCTTGAGGAACTTTGACCTTGTGATTTATACGGGGGTGGATTGTTGGGTTGTTGATACATCGGGGGCCTTTGAAATCCCGACCCCCAATTTCCACCCCAATTTCTATTGTTGCTCCCGTTCCAATGTTGTTATTGCCTCCCCATTGTTGATTGTTGTTCCCCAAATTTCTAAAGTTGTTATTGATGTTCCAATTACTTTGTCTTTGATTGCTCCAGTTTTGGTTGTTACTTTGATTGTTCCTTTGCCCTTGAAAATTGTTGGCGTACATTACATCTTCATTTTTGTCATCATAGGAATCCTCTTGATTATACCCACTCACTCCTTGGTCACATTGGTCATTGTTGTTTTACATTTGATTTTCGTGAGGCCTTCTCTTGTTAACCAAAATATTTACCCGCTCCATAGCATGCACTTGCTTTGGGCCTTGTAATTTTTGAAGTTTCCCCTTAGCAAGTTGATTCATGGTGGTGGTAAGCTCGGCAATGGCTTGCCCATGGTCCTGTAGCTCTTTGTGGAGATTTATCACACTTGGATCACCCTGGGGAACATTTGCCCGACTCTGCCATGCTGACGAAGTGTCAGCCATTTCATCCGAGATGTCACATTCCTCATTGTAAGATAGCTTCATAAAGTTTCTCCCAGCGAGTTGGTTGACCACACACTGATTTGTAGTATTAATTCCCCGATAAAAAGTCTGTTGTATCATGGCCTCTGTCATGTCATTGTTTGGGCATTCTTTGACCATATTTCTGTAGCGTTCCCAAATCTCGTGAAGGGGCTCATTAGGCTTTTGCTTGAATGTCAATATCTCATCTCTCAAAGCCGCCATGTGCCCGGGGGATAAAAACTTGGTAATGAACTTATCCGACAATTCATCCCATGTAGAGATAGAATGATTGGGGAGTCGTTCAAGCCAATCCAACGCCTTCCCTCGTAAAGAGAAAGGAAATAATCTGATCCTCAAGGCATCCTCCGATACATTGGTTTGCTTGCTCCCCCAACATGTGTCCACAAAGCCTTTTAAGTTCTTGTAGGCATTTTGATAGGGAGCTCCCGCGAAATACCCTTGTTGCTCCAGGATTGTCAACATGACATTAGCGATTTGAAAATTTTCCGCCCGAATTTTGGGTGGGACAATTGCACTGGAATACCCCTCATTTGGAAGCACTCGAGGAGCAACTCTTGGAGGAGGCAGGGAAGGGTCTGGAATATTATCATTGGGATTGGCCTGTTGGCCCTGTCTTTGAGGTGGAGAAATTTGATGAAACTCCTTTTCCCTGTTATCATCTATCTCCTCCTAGGGTATAATATTTTCCAGAGGATCAACCATAAGTACCTGGATTGATTTAAACACACAAGTTAACAAAAAAAGAAAGAAAGAAAAACAATCTACACCACTACTCAAATAGATAGTCAACACCGTCTTAACTCCCTGGCAACGGCACCAAAAAGTGATCTACGCCCACCTATACCACTATTTAAGTAGCAAGACAGGGTCGAAGCAGCTTTTGCCCGACGGGGCGGGGATCGATATCCATAGGGAGTTATGCAATGGGAGTCGAGTTTCTACTTGATTTAGTGGTGTTTCATGTTCTTAATTGCTCTTCTCAACATAATTTGGTTTTGAATCTATTCTAAGGTTGAGCCTAAAAAGTAATATTATTTAACTAACTACAATATTTTTGTGGATTTTTACCAAATGATTAAAGGCACTAGGGTTGCAACTTACTCCTAGGCAAGTGACTAATGGGATCTAAAATCTAGGATAAGCTTGTGAATTATGGGCAAATGACATAACCTCATACTAAATTACTCACCCAATACCTTTCGATAATTTGGGTGACTATGCCCGAATTGGCTTTCTCAAGCCCAATTAGGTATTCCAACAAATCAAATGAAATGGCTCAAGTCGGGTATCACTATCTCTAGTTTCTACCCTTTTATTGAGGCTATCACTCTCGTGAGTTCAGCCCAATACCTTGTTAGCCTATTTACTTGGGTCATCTCTCTCAAGAATAACCCTAGTCAAAAAGGCATAAATTAGTGTTTGCAACCACTAATTTACTCAATGAAGCATGAATAGACTAAAGGTCATACACCCAATCACAAATTCATCCTAAAATAGAAGACACATTAGTTACCCACACTAGGGTTGGGTCACAACCTAGCTTGAGGGTCTAGCTACTCATTATCATGCAAGAAATTAAGATAGATGATGAAATTGAACCCATAAACATTGATTACAAGAAGAAAATCTAAGAAGTATGGTAGAATCTAAGCTAAAATTACTCAAAACAGAATAAAAACACTATTCACGAGCTCACTCTCTTGTCTAATACCCTAAAAATGAGAAAAAGTTGTATTTATACTAGGCTAAAAATACTGGACAAAATTGACCCTACAAAGATTTCTCTCCCAGCGGATTTCTATGCGCCCCAGCGGATTGGCTTCTGCTGCAGCGTTTCTGGACCTGGGTACTTTCAGCATCTCTATTCCACCCCCAGCGAAATTTCACAGCGCCGCAGCGGTTCCTGAAAGCGCGGCAACGTAATAATACCGCTGACCATGCTATTGTGAATAACTTCAGGTTGGCAAGTCTCTGATCTTAGGAATCTGCTCTCAGCTGGGTCTCAAAAGCAGAGTCTTCTGGAATTTGTACTGGGACAGCGGATGGAATTCCGCTGCATCTAAGCGACAACCGCTGCAGCGGAATATTGGCGTGGATGGGGGCTCAACTGGGTCTTAGAAGCAGAGT
Source organism: Nicotiana knightiana (assembly GCA_005239525.1). Taxonomy (NCBI): domain Eukaryota; kingdom Viridiplantae; phylum Streptophyta; class Magnoliopsida; order Solanales; family Solanaceae; genus Nicotiana; species Nicotiana knightiana. The sequence continues at coordinate 115,400 of ML398187.1, forward strand.
CTTCTGGAATTTGTACCGGGACAGCGGAGATTGGCTCTCTCAACGTTTCTACTGGGTTCTGGGCCGGTGCAAGTTCTGCTCCTCTTTGAGTTATTTTTAGCCAACATATTTAATTCAACTCATATCCTGCAATTTAAACAACTTGCATCAAATTTCGGGAGTATCTTACTGCAATTTTACCTCACAACCTAAGAAAACGAGAGTAAATAATAGGTACAAATCCCTAGTTATCATACTTCTCTTGGAGAAAATAGTTCTAAGGGTAATGAGTCTGAAGAGGTGATGGAAGCAGTTGTAGAAGAACACGAATCGGCAAATTCAGCAGGTAATCATTATTTGTATTGATCTTAGTCACCTCTATCGATATTTTACTTTACGTTATTTATTTAATCTTCTAGGTTCCAATGTTATGATAAGAAAAATTAGAGGTCCTACACGGTGCGTGAAAATAATTAATTTAAAGGAGAGACAAAAACTAATAGTAGAATTTGATGAGGCTCATCAAGCAATTGGTGAGAACGCAAGTAAAGTAATTTGGTTTTTGGACCAAACAGCTAGAAGTTGAACTTGTTGTCTTTTAAAGGTACATGGTTGGAAAGAGATTGAGCAAGATAAGATCGACGAAAGAGATTGAGCAAGATAAGATCGACCATATATGAAACATCGTTTTGATAAGAAAAACTAACAAACTAGTAAATCTAAAATATTTTATAATTTCTTATGGATTAACAATTACTAGAATATATGACCATAAACTATGATGGTATTTATTTTTTATAGAAAAAATTTAATTTTGATGTGTGGAGGGAAGAAAAAGCGCAATTCTTGGTAAAATGAGTGACCTGGTACAAGTTGAAGAAGAAGTATATGATTCAAAAGCAAGTTACCAACTTTGCCTATGCAAAAAGCCTAAACTTGTTGCCGCAGATGAATGAAAATATTTGGTTAATCTTTGGAGTGATGTCGACTTTCAGGTATTTAAATAGTAAATTAATTTGTTTATGCTTTTTTTATTATTATTATATGTTTCATAGTTTTATGATCTCAAGTTTATTTAGAAAAATTAATTATGGGTGTGATTGAGACAAATAAAAGTGTTTTACGCTGTATTATTATTTTTGTGATCCAAGGTTTGGATTCCAAATGAAATTAAGCTCGTTTTTAACACTAGCCTATTCTTATATAAGGGCATGGTACTTTTAATTTATTTTGTATTTTCATACTTGATTTGTCAATTTTTATGAGTAAAGCCAATAAGGGTTGGGATCAGCTCCAGTAGAAATTGCTCCCATAATTATCAATGGAGTCTCTGATTAATACCACGTATTAGTAACCATTTTAACGGCATAGAGTGCTTCCTGCTAATTTATTAGGGATTATCAAATAAGTTTTCAATCCATAAGTTGCCTCAAATTTTCTTTTTCATTGACTTTCGGATGAACGCCATCTTCAATATCCATTTTGAAAATACGAGAACTTTTTTTTTTCAGAATGAAGGGCATATTCAGCTCTCTTTATATCACAGTCCTTTCCTCAATAACTAATGTTCTTAATTTTTTTTTTATTCAGAAGAAGAGCACGCAGAACAAGACAAAATACATTGAATCCACCATATATTGGGATCATAAGTTATGCAAGACTTAGATACGAAATGGTATGAACACTATAATAAAAATTTTAGAATGAATTTAGAAGAATTATATTCACTTATTTTATTCTTTTAATGATAACGATTATTTTTTCGCAGGAGCAAAAAAAATAGAAAAGCTCCTTCCCGTGTTGAAGTTTTTATGGAAGCTCGCAAGAGAAAAAAAGGAAAACAAGTTGATGCTTTTAAACAAGATACTATTGTAATGTCGATGTGTTCCCTTTTCTTTTTATCTCCTTTTATAGTATACATTTGTATATATATTTAATTGATTTGTATTTTTTGATTGTAGGTTCAATTCGAACAATCTAAAAAGCAACAAAAATAAGGAGAAATTTCTTTAAATGATGCTGATATCTTTGAAAAAGTACTTGGGGCTAAAAAAAAATGGATATCTTCATGCATAAGGACCCGGAAAAAAAAAATCAGTGAATATTTTGGTGGTAGACCAACAAAAATACATCTTATAAAGCAACTAGAATTAACCATAAAAGAGGCAAATGACTGTGTGAAATAAGTTAAAAGGAAAATTAAGGAACAAGTTAAAGAAATCAAGAATGATATGAATAATCAGTTAGCAGAGATGAGTAAACAATGGGAAGAAAAATTACAAATGATACTTGCAGCACAAGGTCTATAACAAAATTATACAATCTAACGGTAAGTAGCTTAGACTTTTATTAATATTTTTTTATATTAATAATTTAGTACATGTGTGATTTCTTTAAGGTAGTATTCATATTAAAAATAAAATTTAATTTCTTATATAAAAATGCTTCATTATATCATTTAGTTATTTACTTTTTTTTCCTATTGTTATTGCAGCTTGTGGAGGAGTTATAAAGCATCAAGGTCGAGGGGCATATGAAAATATTTTTTCTCTTGTCAAAGTTTATTGATATGTTTCAAACGGTGTTATAATATTTGAATTTATATTGTCAAACCTTAAATCTTTTTACTAATATATTACATTTCTTACGTAATTGAAGAAGATCTTATGCTACAGTTGCTTATATGCTTCGTTGCCAAAATTTGATTGTATTTCTAAATAGGCTTTTTATGAATTATTTTGGCTAATAATGCTTGTGGCAAATTTTTTAATTAGTAGCAATGAAATTTTTAAATTTGTAGCTAAACATATATACATACATATATATATATATATATGTGTGTGTGTATGTGTGTGTGTGTGTAATTTGCACATTATAAGAACATGGCTATACATTTTTTTTCCATAGCAAATGAAGAAAATTTATTGCGACAATTTTATGCTTCATGGCAAAGGAAAATGGAATCTTAGCTATGGATTTTTGAATGTGTAGCTAAACATATACTCCTACAATTGCCACGTATCAAGAACATGGATATCTATTTTTACTTTCCGTAGCAAATGAACAAAATTTTTTGCTATAGTTCTATATATTTCAGGGCTAAAAGTATGAAATTTTAGCTACAATATGAAAAGGTTTATGGCAAATGCTTCAATTCATAGCTATGAAGTTTTTAGGTTGTAGCTAAAGATGAGTACTATTGCCACGAGACTAGGCAATAAAAATAACCACAAAATTTGAGTTTGCATAACATATAAATTAAATCTTTTGCTGCAATAAAACATTTCGTGGCTACAATATGAAGATTGCTGTTAATTTTGTTCGTCGTGGCAAAGGAATAAAATCACTTGCTATAAGTATATTTTTTGTGGCAAAAAGCTTGTACTATCATAGCTACAACACACGAAATTTCTGTAGCAATAAGTATTACTCCTTAGCCACGGACCATGCAAATTCTATAGCTAACTTTTAGCTACGCTACATTTTGCTACGAATGCTACAGGAAAAAATATTGTGGCTAAAGTATTTTGCCGAGAAAATTTTTCTTTTTAACTACAACATTTTTCATAGCTATAGATGTGTCATGTTGTAGTCGTGGCCGAGGGTCGGTATGTGTTTGCTCGAGTGGGGTCGAACAAAACCTTTCACTAAATTAGGACCGAGGGCCGGTAGGTGTTTGTTTGATCGATATCGAACATAACCTTAACACGAAAAAGGTGTGCTGATAAGCGTAAATTTCTCATTGCTTTGACATTGTTGCTTTGGTTACATACTTGAAGAAAATTACTGTCACGATCCAAAATTCGCACCGTCGTGACAGTGATGTCGCCTAACATCCCACTTGCTAGGCAAGTTGACGTTAAAGTATTTTAAATCAGTTCTAATACAATTGAGTAATTAATAGCAAATAAACTATAAAGAGTGCAGAATATTAAAACAACTTCATCATTTATCACTACCCAGATCTGGTGTCACAATTCTCGCGCAATCTAGAATTTACTACAAGTACAAGTCTGAAAGAAGTGCAACTGTTTGAAACAAAGAAACAATAAAACAACAAATATAGACAGAGACTTCAAGGTATGTGAACGCCGACAGATCTACCTTGAGTCTCTGGATAGCGGGTCCAACAACAAAACTCGCAATCAACCCGAGCCGGTACCAAAATCTACACAGAAAATGTAGAGTGTAGTGTCAGTACAACCGACCCCATATATTGGTAAGTGTCGAGCCTAACCTCGACAAAGTAGTGACGAGGCTAGAACAGACACCTAGAATCAAAGATGTACAGTTAATAGTGTATATACAATAACAGTAAAGAACTAAAGGTAATATCGGGAGGGAAAACTTGCTGAGGAGAAATACGACGAGTGTTTTGCTAATGTAATAGATGGGAGATTCCGTATCGTTGTTTTCGCGAATCAAGACTGCGCTTACTACTACCTCGGATATGGGTAGATAGACGAGAAGTTTCTCCTCGGGTTCAGGTTTTGAAAGCAGGGGTAGTGATGATAGGTATGTCTTTAGTTCTCGCAGGGCCTGGACGCACTCGTAAGTCCATTCAAGTCCGTTATTCTTCTTGAGTACGCCAAAAAAATTATGACATCTATCCGACGACCGCGAGATGAACCTTGATAGGACGGCGACACGACAAGTCAACCCCTGGACTTGTTTTTTGGTGGTAAGAGTTATGGTATCCCCTCGATAGCTTTGATTTGGTCTGGGTTGACCTCGATCCCTCTCTTCGACACCAGGAAACCCAAGAACATTCCTGAGGCTACGTCGAACGCGCATTTCTCCGGGTTCAGCTTCATTTTGTATCGTCTGAATATGTCAAAAGTTTCTTTCAAATGATAGATGTGATCCTCTGCCCTTTTAGACTTAATCAACATATCGTCAATATATACCTCCATGTTCTTACCGATCTAGTCTTTGAACATCTTGGTTACCAATCTTTGATAAGTTCCATGCATTTTTCAGTTCAAACGACATGAACCTATAGCAATACGTTCCTTGGTGGATGATGGACGTGGTCTTCTCTTAGTCTTCTTCTTCCACGAGAATTTGATTATAGCCCGAGTAAGAATCTAAGAAACTCATTAGTTTGTGCCCGATTTTTGCGTCAATGAGGTGGTCGATGTGGGGTAACGAGAACGAATCTTTCGGACATACTTTGTTCAAGTATGTGAAATGCAAGCACATCCGCTATTTCCCATTTTTCTCTTTGACCATCACTACGTTGGCAATCCACTTTGGGTACTTCGACTCCCTGATGGAGCCGTTTTCTAACAGTTTTTCCACCTCCTTGCATCATTGATGGCGGAGTTGAATTTACGTCTGACTTGCCTTACTGGGGGATGGAATGGGTCGACGTTTAACTTGAGTGTGGAAATTTCCTTTGGGATTCCTGGCATATTTGCGTGGCTAAAAGCAAACAAATATGCATTAATTATTAAGAATTGACTGAACTTAGGGGTGTGCATAATTTGGTAAATATTGAATTACCGTACGAAAACCGAAATCAAAATTTTTGGCATTTGGTATTCGATATTTTGGTGTTTGGTATGGTATTTGGTTTAAGTTTTAAAAAAATATGGTATTGGGTATGGAGTTTGGTGTTTTAAAATGAAATACTGAAATACTGATATCGTACCGAAATATATATTATATCACACAAAATACATATTATTAATTATAACATAAATATTAAAAAAACTAAAATTTTACTTTCTTTTATTCTCTAATTTCATCAATTAACTATAAGCAAGTAAGAAGACATTTCTAATGATCAAATTTATTCCATTATGTGCAGCTTTCTCTCTCTAGGTTGATATTTGTTGTTTTTGGACAAATCTTTTGTCAACAAATATTTTTAGTTTTGTACTTTTGAGTACTTTAATTAAGAATATTATAGTCTATGACTCTATGCACTTGTTAGTATTCGAATAAATCGAAGTTACCAAACCGAATAAACCGAAAGCGAAAGGAGAAAAATCGATAATTTAATTAGGTATGGTATTGATATAGCATTTTAAGAAACCTAATACCGAAAATACCTAACTGAAATGTATAAATACCATACCGTACCAACCGACGAACACCCCTAACTAAAATTTACTTGGTTCCTAGAGTTTGCAGTTGATATAGGCCTTTTTTCTATGATCGTTGGGGTTCAATTGAATGGGGTTGAGGTCTTCTATGGTCGAACCTGCAACCTCAACCATGCCGGGATCCATGATGACATCCTTGATCTCTTCTTGCTTCGACCTCGACCCTGTTGATTGATATGCCTCTTTTTCTTTGTCTTTTTTCTGTTGGATAGTCGTGCTTTCCAAGGAAATGACGTAGCATTCCCGGGATGTACATTGTTCTCCGTGTATGATGAATATCCCCATGGTATTGGGAATTCAATTACTTGGTATAGGTTGGATAGGATGGCTCTCATGGGGTGTATCCATGGTCGTCCCACTATGACGTTGTACGCAGTGGCCTGGTCCATGATGTGGAATGTCGTCTCCAGAGTCACACTGCTGGCCAAGACGGGGAGTGTAATTTCTCCGAATATTGGCTCAACTGCATTATTAAAACCGGTTAGCATGATGCAGCACGACACTATCTTATCCTCGAGCCTCATTTCGGTAAGGACTCGGGGATGGATATGCATGCACCGCTTCCATTGTTCACCATGATGAGTTTGACATCGGTATTTAAAATGCGTAAAGTAATAACGAGTACATCATTATGAGGGAAAAAGTCAAGTCGTCGGCATCCGACTCGTCGAAGATGATACTTTCTTCGAGCCCGTCGTACCATTCGCGGGTTAGACTGCTTGAATTTGTGAGAGGTGGTGAACTTCACATCGTTGATATAGGTGTCGTCACAGTCGTTGATGATCATGTTAATGGTACAAGATGGAATGGAAGCTTCGGTGGGCCTTGATGTTCACGTTCTCTGGCGAAGTTGGTCCTCCCATTATAGCTTAACAGCTCTTTGAAGTGCCCTTTCCATAACATGTTTACGACTTCCTGTGTGAGGGCGATGGGATCTTCTGTTTTGTGCCCGCGTTCTTGGTGGAACTCACAGAAGACTTCAGACTCTCTGGTGTTCGGGTCTGCATCTTTGGCATCCACTTCACTTTTGTTCCGAGTTTCTCAAGAATGTAGACTATTCGTGTAAGCGACACACAAAAATTGTGAGCAGATAATAAAGGAGGCATACCATTTTCGTTCCGATGAGCTCCTGTCCTTGGCCTGGACGGGCCTTCATCATAGCGTAGGGAGGGTGCGGTGGCCGCCCTGACATATGGTTGGTGTCGTTCCCTATTAAGTCGCGGAATTGGATGATCTCTTCTGGCACTGCCTCTTAGTTCTTTTCTGGATTCGACTTGTACCGAGGTTAGCTGGTGAGTTGGTCCGTTGAGATCGTCTTTGTCTGCTTGGACCTCGGCACAATAAGCATTATGTATTTCGTCCAAAGTGGTTGAAGGATACTTCACCAAACTGCTCAACAGTTTTCTAGTTTCTCTTAAACCCTCTCTACTCAGCCCGTTCTGAAAAGTTGCGACTATCGTCCCTTCAGATACGTTTAGCAGAGTCATCAATACTCTGTTGAACCGGTGAGGAAGTCCCTTAGTCCCTCTCCCAAGGACTGCTTGATAGCAAATATGCCATTTACTCTCGCCTAGACTTTCTTGGATCCGGCACGGGCGGTTACGAATTTATCGTCCATTTCTACGAAAGTTTCTATGGAGCGGGCTGGCAGTTACTTAATTCCCCTCCCGTGAGGGTTTCGCCAATTTTTTTCAGCGAAATGGAGGACATTTGTTCCTTGGCGAGGTCGTTGCCTTTCACGGCGGTGACGAAGAGTCACATGATCTTCAGGATCAATCATTCCGTCGTATATCCTGAGGTAGGGAGGTATTTTGAAGGTCTTTGGTATGACATGCGAGGCTGCATCATCGTTGTATGGCTACTTTATGAACCTGTCGTCGTCCCTTTTCGGCAGTAGCTTAGGAGCGCCCAGTATCTTGTCCACTCGTTCTTAGTGTTCTTTCATTCGGTCTCGAAGCATCTTATTTTCGTTCTCCATTTCTTCCATCCACTTTAGAATGGCAGCGAGGAAGCTGTCACCTGCACTATCAGTAACGTTGTGAGTTGTACATGTCTTTGGAGGGAGGGGTAGGTTGCGCTGCTCGTCTGTTTGTCGTATCGTGCCCCTTGTGGTTTTTGCAATCATGCGTGGAGCGGGTTTGTTGAGGACGCTTTCTAGAGTATCGATCAGCCATGCCTCGAGGAGTTTTTTTTACACCTTGGGCGTCTCTTCCTCTGTAGACGTGGAGGCCCCTTTTCCGCTACGTTTGTTATGTTGCAGTGTGGGGGTGGTGACCTCTCTTGCCTAGGGGACACGTTGGGTGCCGTGTCCTCACCTACTGTTTCACAGCTTTCGTTGATGACATTCATGAGGTTGGATGGGAAGTCACTTGTTATTTTTGTCATTTCTCCTTGGTTACCTGCCACGTAAGGTTTTGTATACACGAAGAAAGGAGATCTCAGGGTTTTTTGATGTTAGTGACTTGCGTTAATTGTAGATCTATAGGAACAAAAAAATTAACAAAGAAATTTCCACTGACAATGTCAAATTGTTTGACCAAAAAATATAGATCTTGGTTCAAATAATTAAATTTATATAAATGAGAGTTGATCTTAGCTAATAATAATATCCCTAAGATGGAATTCTTGAAAAAGCAACAATGTTATGTAGATATAGTTGGACAGTGGCAGTAGCATGCAATAAATATTCTAGAAATCAAAAGCAATAGTGTAGCATTCAATATCAATGAATAACAATAAATGGTATTTAAGTAAATGGAATGAATGAGTCACCCGAGAAATGATGGAATAAGTGGATGTTCATTCTGATAGTGATGAATGATAGACAATCCCTTGAATATTTGAGCTATTCTCGAATCTAGTGGAAAAATATTGACAAGAATCTCAGTGATAACGTGTTGTTTGTATCTTAGCAATAAGATCCGATTCTCTTTCTCAAGTCAAAGTGTGTTTTTTACAAATGAATATCATATGTCCCCTATCATTGTATATTTTTCTATTTATAGGGAACATGTTCCTAAGAAACCCTAATAGTAAATGTGCAGAGAATATCCACTAAAATATTCCCTTTAATGTACTATCTTGAAACTAGCCGTTATAACTCTGTCAAAAATTCTCGACCTCGGCCTCGACCTTTGTTGACGCTTCGACTTCGGTCCTTGTTGACTCTTCGACTTCGGCCCTTGTCGATTCTTCGACCACAGACTTCGCAGCTTCTTGGGTCATTTCGACAAACGACGACCTGGGAACCCTTCCCCTAGTATTATTTTGACTTAAATATTCTAAAAATAAATTTTGACCCATACAATGCTAAACCATAACTTTTGAAATGCAAACAACCTCCTCGCATGTAGATCAACTGTAGATTAAAGTGATTCACTTATCAATGAAACTTGATCACAAGACAAATAGTTACTCTCTCCTTTCTCTTCACTTTTTTCTGTTTTCCTTTTTCCCACTTCTAGCTACACCAAAAAAGCAAAAACAATCACTTCTAATTATAAAATAATATCTGAAAATAGATTGCTAAGAATTGATTAACCTTTTGCCTTTTCGTCGTCTATTATTTCTATAGTTGAAAGTACGTCGAACATCATGGAGATGGAATTATGTATGTTGAATATGCAAGAGGGTTATATTCGTCAAGAAATTCATGCTTTTGGAGGGAAATTATGCTTAGATATGTAATCTCCTAATCACGTTGTCGGTGTATGAGGCTTACTACTCTTTTAATTAAATCAAACAAAATTAACTGTTTAATTTTGGCCTGCAACTTGAAGGAAAAAGTGTTAAATTTTGTACTTAGTAGATTTAAACCCCAAAAGGAATTTTCCATTCTCTTGGAAATCATCGAGCAATAGACGGTCAATGGCTGCAATCTCAAATTGCATTGCGTTAACTGAGACATCATAAACAATTAATGAGTACTCCATTTGGAACTAAAACTAAAGGTCGAATAAGAATGTATATTACGATGTGGAGATTACAGTAAGAATAAACAACAAGCAATATTAAAAATTATGGAATGGTTAATTAAATGGGACTATGGGAGTTGGTAAGAGTTAAGACCCCATTAATGTTTGAGAAGGGAAGCAGCCATTGAACTTAGAGCCTCTTGTTTTAAGGCAAAACCACTAATAAATAGTCAAAATTCCAAGGCAGTGGCAGACCAATTCATGATGGCACGACTTAAAAGACCCCTCTCTCTCTCTCTCTCATGATTCGCTGCTCGGAGAAGTTACATAATATGCCTATTTTTAAAATTCACTTTCATGATTATATACTTAAATTTAAAAATTATGTGAGATATTTTAAAAATATTACACGCTATATCTCTATATGTTTTAAAATATATTATAATATTCTACTTTGGAATATAATCCAAATCTATCTTATCACTATTTTAAATTGGCATACAATATTCTAACTAAACAGATTATAGTATTTTAATTTGGAATACAATATTTAAAATAAACATACTACAATATTCTAATAGGAAAAATTCAAACATACAATATTCTAACAAAACACTCTGCAATATTAATAGTTGGAATATAATATTCAAACTAAATATACTATAATATTCTAATTTGAAATACAGTATCCGAACCAATCATATGATAATTTTTTAATTTGGAATGCAATATCCAAACTAAACATGCTAATATTCTAATTTGGAATACAATATTCAAATCATATATATCACAATATTCTAATTTGGAATACACAATATTATATTTTAGAATATAATAGGTATATATGATAAAATAAATTTATAAAGTAGATATATAGAGTAAAACAAATATTTTAATTGTACATTATATAAATTGATGTTTTCAACGTTCATACCGCATAGATTATCCTTGCTGGGTTAGACGGTCAAATATCTCAATATTTGGAGAAAATGTTGAAATTGGATAGCAATCTAATCAACTCTAACCAACTTTTAAACATTCTAACCACCTTAAATTAAAGCGTGCGTTATAGTTGCATGGCAAAAAGAGCTGCATTTCACCAAACCATATTAATTACTAATGATTAAGTGATAAATTAAAATAATATAATATATAGGAGTATTAATTATTTATGATTTAATGAAATTCATTTCAACTTAGCAACACTGAGGGAGACCTATATTTAGGTATAAACGACGGCTTTTCATATATAAAACTTTTAAGGAACAAGTTAAATTTAAGCATGAAATGTAAACTATATTGCTTAGGGGCGGATATACGTTGTCATAACCAGTGCCATTATTATAATTTATTTATTTGTTCATTTCTCCTTTTCTTTAAATACAAGTGGTGTTAATATATATATATATACACACATATACACACACACTATATTAAAAACATGAAGTCCTTAAATGTCGTTTGTTTTTTTTATGCTTAAAAATATATTTCACATTGGATAAAATTATAATTTAAATTATTTTCTTACTATTTAGAATTTTAAAATTAAGTAAATTTTACTTATTATATATTTTGTAATATTTAGAACCTTAAAATCAATTCACATTTTTTCCTTTAATATATATACCTAAAATATTGATCTTTGAACGAATTAGTGTATTTTTCTTTAAGTTCAATTCCTCATACATTAGATACCATATTTTGAAGGGAAAAGAAAAAGATTTCAATTCTTTTTCTCTCATCATTCACTTTTAAGTTGGTTGGTAACAGAAAGTGTTGTATTTGGTCCGGCTCAATCGTCGTATCAACAAAAATGACCTTCAAATATTGACAAACTTCAATGCAAAAGCTAGATTATTTCTTTTACTATAATTCCGCTTGAATAATAACTCCGAATAACCAGATAAATTAATTCGACTTATAATTCCAAATTCATTTAATTCCAATTTCCCTTGGAATAACATTGAGAATTTTGCCTTAAATTAGGAGTTAAGAAATTAAGATATTATCCATATGATTCCAGATTGGATAAACTTTGTACTTTTCTTATTGCATTGAAACTTTGAACACGAACTATAACTCCTTGTCATGTTATATTTGATGCAAAACTTTTGTTATGTAAATCAAGACTCCTCCGTTTGAGGGCGAGGATTCACCTTTATAGAGAATCTTTTCCGTATTATGATGGAACCCATGCATAAAACATATGGTTTGATTTTTTGAGAGGCACAAAAAATCTTCGACAACAACTATGCCAAATTTGCAAAGGATCTAACATCTCAAAGAGGGTTATAGCTTTTACATTTATTTAATTGTTGTAGATTATCCTATGAGCCCTTTTCCTCTTTCACTCAATAGATAAACATTAATTACGAATTAACGATAACTATTTTTGTGAAAAGATATGATTATATATTTATAAACTGGTGTAAGCTTTCTATATAGATAAATTTAGTGTCTCACTCACTGAGATGAAATACATGTGCATCGTCCGTATCCTGAGACTAATAAAACTAAAAGCAAAAGCAAAATTCCACCAAGTCAATATGAGCATACGGTGTCATTTTGAGCATCTAACATTCTATGCGGTAAATACTTTTTATTTGATCTTTAATTATACTTTTATTGTAGTATCAAAAATCTCAACCATGATGATTCTTAAAGGCGGCTCAACAAAATTAGTGGCATAAAGTCAAATTTGAATAAGAGAACTTAAATTTATTGTTCTTTCATTTTATTTTCTAATTGTTTATCTTGTAGTATTCTTACTAGACATAATTTTTTTAAATTCACACAGCAATACTATTATTTGGATTGATAATGAATAATTTATGTTAATAAGAAGTTAGGCATGTATATGCAATATATTACCTTAGATCTTGCTGTGAATCATTTTGTTTGTTATTAAAGATTCAAGTAATTTAATCCAAAGCTTTAAACTATTTTTACGTCTATCATTTTTTTATTTAAAAAATTGTATATTTTTTTACATACGGGTCTTAAAATTTTGAGGCAAAGACTTAACTAACCTCCTATTGAGTCACCCCTGATAATTTGTTCAACAGCTATGTAAAAGAAATGTAAGTTGTCCAATTCAAAATGAAGGCGAGATACACCCATATGTATTGGTTCAAATTTTAATTCAGAGATAACAAATAGTGCAATAAATTACAATACATCACTCATTACACGCAGAGACATGAAGATGTAACATGAGATATATCCTCACGACTCCATCAATAATACACTAAAAAAAAAAAGGGAAATAGAGCTTTAATTAAAAGCTCTTTAATTTGTTTTAGGGGTTTCTCTCATGGATGTTTATAATAGTAACATCCTTAAAATACTCGCAACATAAATAATATTAAGTGCTTAAAAATCCCCTCTTAATTAAATTAATTACTTAAATATCTCTGTCCTTAGTGCACTCTGGTGGAAGAGTAGGGTATCTCTTCCTATCAGTGCAATAGTTATAGATAGTGTATTTTTGACGAACCCAACGAAGCCTCCTGTATTGTAAAGCATCTAAATCTTGGAAAGCCTTTTGATCCCACCACCTCATGCCTTTGGTGTTACAAACTTGGACTTCTTGTGGGGTGGCAGCTTCACAGCCGTCCACGTGGAATGATGTGTAGGAGGCAGTAAATGGGGCATTGGACCAGTCTGTTTTCTCCAATCCACCTCTTGTCGCCCAATCATCTGCATCCCAAAGGCTTGAGTATATTTTCATGGGCTGATTGAATGGGAATTTCACGCCAAGGTCTTTCGAGTTCTTGAATGCTCTAATTGGGACGTCATCCACAAAGATCCTGCAACGTTAAAGACAATTTAGCCAGGTCCATTTGGTGGAGACCCAAAGGAATAGTATGGAGCCCAACGGATAGAGTACTACACACTATAGCTGTCTCAAAAATAATGTAACAAATAAAATCTATATTTTTGTATATTAATATCAAAGAATAATATACATATTTTTCATATATTTAGCTAGCGGATAAACTTATTTTGGCCATTGGACCAAATGTGTATGAATAAATTACTTTAGTACTTGAGAAATAGAAGAAAAAGTTTATTGCTTTTGAGCATCCTTTCCACCACTTTGCTCAAATTTCAAAAGCGAAGCTATGAATAGTAATAGCCTAACAGGTCTTTTGAAAGACAAAGATGCACATTCTACAAGGAAACATTATTTTTACAAGTTTTAGGTGCAATATAGAAGACAAAAATTCTGTTGCAATGACACCAATTCGCCAGCTGCTTTATTAAAGTATGTGGACCAGATAATTTGAAATAAACAATTTAGACGCATAAATTTAAGTGTAAATATTGAGGAATATATATATTATCCCTATACTATATATGAGTATATCAAAATTTTAAAATTCTTGATTAACACAAAAAGACCAACATATATGCTCGAGAGGATGCTCACACGGGAGAGGTCTTTACTATAATCTTGACTATTTTTAGACCATCGTGAACTTACAACAAGTTTTCGTGCTTTATTTTTAATTAAATAATAATGCCTCGACAATGTGTATTTTGCTTTATTCTTGAACAACAATTGTTACCATACTATTTTTAAACATAGCAAAATAGGGACAACGGAACGTAGAATAAAACCAAGTGCACCCGCTCCGAGGAATACATGGGACCACAGAAGAAAAGATGACAGACAATACAATAATCAAAACTTAGACTAATATTTTCTGTTATAGGAAATTTAAAGAAAAAGCAAGAAATATACCGAAAAGAAAGCTACTAGTGTAAATTGTTAAGGTACTTACACAATCTGGAAGGTATTCCAAAGAACGGAATAAGAATGGTAACCCTTAGTTGGGTCAAACCAAAGATAGATTCTCTGCTCTCTGTCTCCTTTTCCTCCCGTGAACACATTCGTCTGCAAAATGTATGGTTGCCCAGTCCTGTTCCCTAAGAATTCAAAATCTATCTCATCGTGCTCTGCATTATTTGATGACAGCTGAAACATTCCCCAAAATATGTAATTAAAATCACTACTCCAAAAACACATAATTACTTAGTTTGTTCATTGTGAAGGAAATGAAAAAACTCTGGAATGCAAAATACGTTGCTGCAAAAATGGAGAAAATTGCAGATCTAAGCAGTGTCCATTCTCTAGTATGGTGCAAAAACTAAGCTGCAATATACTTACGTAAAATGCAGTGACAACACCAGCCGAGTCTCCACCAACAAGCCTCATTTTCATGCTAAAGTGCCCAAATAGATATGATTTCTTTGACTGAAATCCGGCTCCTTCATTCAAACAAATCAAATGAAAAAATTAGACAAAATAAGGAGAAAAAAAAAACAGGCAGCTATATTAATATTAGTACCTGAAGACCTGTCAAGAACAAGATCAGCAGTGGAACCACCATTGAGGTACTTGATGTGGTGACTAGCCCAACTGGGCTCATAGTTTTTCCAAAAGGGTACATCCACTGGTTTTCTGGGATACCCACAAAGTCCTAGTAATGACAAATTAATCAAAACAATACTAAACAAAAGTCCTTTTAGACCCATGGTGAATGTTCTAAAGCAAAGCCAATCAGAGAACACTATTTTGTTTCTGTGTATTTTTTGTTTCGGACTGGATTATGGCCCAATGGGGGTGAGGAAAATGGAAGGGAAATGGCTGGTTATTTATAGCTGTAAAGGGGCAGGAGTCACTTGTGGTCGTCAACATAAGGTTGAAACAAAGTGAGATTTTTGAGATTTTCGGTGGTTGTGTTTGGCCTTTCAAATAATTGGGAAGTGTCTATTGGGTAATATACATTGGGGGAGCAATTAACGGAGAATGCACATGCCCGCTTCGGAGAAAAGCTTTGTCACCCTCAGACCGAGGAGGAAAGTTATGTGACCCCATTCATCTCACTCGACATAATAGCGCGTGCTTTTCACATTTAATTATCGCATAAAATATTGAATCACTCAAACCTCTCTATAACAATCTCATTTGTTACAAATATTTTTTAATTGTTATAACAAAATACTATTATAAAAAACATATTGAAACATAACATAAAAAATTTATTTCTAAGATTAGTTGACCTTTATAGAAGTGTTGTTACAAATAGTTTGACTGTACCAATAATAGTAATAGATATTGGACATGTATTTGCATAAACTTCTTTCTCTCTCCCCTATCAGGTTAGGTGTAGAGTAGCGGCACTGGGTTCATTTAAGTATATAATTTTTGATACGGAATATAAATTTTATTAAAATAACAAAAAATAATAGGTCTAAATCCATAACTTTAAAAAAATAATAGGATCAATACTAAGAGTCTAAAAAAGTGAATACATAAAAGTTAAATCATGAATGCGCTTTTGCTATCCATTATCCTTGTTTAATACTATATAGCTCACTTGATTCAATTACTTAATCATTACTCTCTTCGGTTCATAATAAGTGATCAGTTTTTTTTGGTCCAAAATAAGTGTCTAGTTATGTAATCAAGAAGATTTTAATTTGTTTTTACAAAATAACTCCTATGTATATATCTCTAAAAAGTTTTCTTACTCCTCACGTTAAATGTTTAATTAGGGGTAATTTAGTCATAGTAGGTATTTTTGTATAGAATTTAATATTTTTTAATAGGTTTACTAAAAGTAAATTGGTCACTTATTATGAACCGGAAGGAATATATAATATAATATGGGGTAACTTAGTAAGTTTTACTCTCACACTAATTCAAAGTACGTTAAAATTGATAGAAGTGTTTGACAATCTTGTACTACTAATATTTACACATATTCGCTTCGCATCATGGAATACATAACTGGCAATGAATCCATGCAGCACATATAAGTGCCGACAGACGCCCGATTGAGAGTACGATAAACGCGAGGAAGTAGGGAAGGAGAGTGGATAAAAGGAAAAAGAGTGAGCTGAACAGGGGTTTGTAGTGTAGTTAGGACACGTATACCAATAGGAGCATGTGTCTGGGTCGGGTTTTGCGTAAATTTTGACGGCTAAGCCGACGCGTCTGTTGGGACCCCAAAATGGGCTGGCTCTGTTACACAACACACCCAATTGGGCAATTGAGAGACATAGTCACATAGCCTTCGTTTGGTTCCAGTTCTTGCCACGTCCCTTTAGATACCTTATTTATGTAACATACCAGAATGTATTAATGAAACATCCATTTTTATGAAACGTCCATTTTTATCTTGAAAATAATGTAGACAGCGCTGAATAATTTTATAGCAATGAAGTATCCCTCTAATTTAAATTATATATCGCAGTCATTCAATAGAATCTCGAATCCGATACTTAATCATATGTTTCTAATATTTTTAGTTTTAGCTAACGATTCGGACCTAAATTTGATTGAAATTTTTTTTCAAAAATATTGAAGTTATATTAAGAAATAAATTTTAAAAGTTGAAGTTGTATTTTAATATGTATTTTACTTTTTAAAAAAACCTGAAGTTTGTGAGTGGCAGAATAAATTTCACCAAAAAAAATCTCAAACCAATTTTTGGAGCTTGAAAAGTTTTCTTCAAAAATATTTAAAAAAACTGATTAAGTTTCATGAACAAACAATATTTTCAAAACAAATTGTAAAAAATAAGATCATATCCATAAGTTAGGTAAAATTTACCTAGTAAGTGGAATCCAATCAATATTATTTAGTAATATTTTTGTTTTTTTTCATTTTGATCTAAAATAACTGGTGTTACATAATCAAGATGGTATTTTTTTTTTCTTTACAAATTTACCTTTTTTACACATTCCTAACAAGTCTTTCTCAATGATAATTTCCTATGTGTACATTGCATAGGTACTTTTATTATTTCTTCAAAGGCATTTAACATGCACATAATATTATGCAATATTGCTTTCACAAAAGATATGTACGACCCCTTATAAAAATTTAATCAAGGCTTATTTAATTAAAATCCTTCTTAATTTTTAGGAATAAATAGTTTTTTAAGGAGCGCATCTGGTTCACTTTGATTGATTTTTTAATCTTTTTTTTCGGTCTACAATATTCGATTATTCTAGATATAAAAAAGGAATTAACTTTTTTTTTTAAAGTTGCTCTTGAGTAATTAGCTTGGGTATATTTGTTATATTTTCAATAAATAAATTAAGATTAATATGATTAATTTTATTATTAATAAATATTAAAAGATAAATTTTTTAATATATGTGAAAGCAGCCAAAAATTAAATTAAAGTGGAACTGAGGGAGTCTTCACTTCTCAAATTTGTATGTTACATGGTATAATAATCACAAAAAACTGTTGTCGTCTCATGAAACGGAGAGTCGGAGACTAAACAGCTCAAACTGCAGCGGAAGTTGATAGGCTACAGCTTTGAGTAGTCTGTCAGCACATTTGGATATGTGGCTAAGGTTTCTAAAGATTTTTTTCCTGTCTCAAATTAATGTTAGTTCTTATTTTCAAGCAATATTGGGCTACTATATGTATGTATTTTAGAAATTTTGTATATATATACTAAGAACTGAAATTTTCCACGAAACGACGTCGAATGAACTCAGTATAATTAATTGAGCTAAAATTAAACAAGTCAGTATGAATAATAATATTTACACCATTTTCAGTTAAATGAGTAACACAAATAGTCTCTTCGCATTAATAACTGAAAAATGTATACACGGTATAACCTTAGAAAAATAACCAAAAATACTCCCTCCATCTGTCTTTCGATTTGATTTTGATGGTGCAGTTGACCAACTTTTAGAGTTATGTTTCACCTTCACTCTTCAACTCGAGTAAACAAAATTTGGCACAAACATGAACAATAATTATTCTTCACCACCAGGATTATTTTGTTGATTCTGAGTTGGCCAGAAACATGGATTATCTCAAAGGAGATTTGCTAGAGAATCACTATATATCATAGAAAATTTCATAACCAGCTCGATTCTTCATTTTTTTCCGATCTGGTTAATTATTCCTCCTCCTATCTTGGGAATTATTAAAGAGGAAATAATATTTTCAAATCTATAAACATCTCATTGCCCGTTGCTCTCGAGAAATTCTGAAAAAGAATATGTACACTTTTATTCCAGATATTATGCAGAAACAAATCACTTGTCCGTTTTCGATTAATCGAGCACTCGTTTTCTTCCTCATAATTTCCGAATTTAAAAAATCCAAATTTATTTTTAGAAAAATGCGACTCGTGATAAGGTTATATCGATAGTTCTCAAATGTGAAATTAAGTGAAATTACAACAACAATAACAACAAACTCAGTGAAATCCCACAAGTGGAGTTTGAGGAGGATAATATGTATGCAGACCTTACTTCTACTTTATGAAAGTGGAGAGACTGCTTCCGATAAACCCTTGAATCAAGAACAATTAAGTGAAATATATTAAATCAAATTTAAAAAACAGACCTATTGCCTGAAAGGCGATTGGTATATTTTTCTTTCTTTCGTCAAAGGTCAAGAATAAAGAAAAACGATGAATATTAATACAATATTTATTAACCATTTACAATTGCAGCATATTTAGCTACATATTAAAATACCAGAATTCAAATTTTTAATCTTAAAAATGGTAATCTATGCGAAATATTCTTAACTAGTGATGAAAAATGTCCAAAAAATTATGAATTTCCGAACAAATATTTAAAAAAGGAACATGAAATAAAAAGCTTGAGACACAATAACATGATTGCTGGACCAACGGGTGGTCAAGAATCATATCATACATATGGACAACAGAATACCATAGCTGTATCTAATATCATGCATTTGTTTTATTTGATACTGTCTCTTCCCCAAGAACTAAATAATACACATCTGTCAGCAATTTTAAGCGATACTGAAATAATGAAATTATTTTCTATTGGTAACCTCGTTATCCTGTAACTCTTCCAAATCTAGAAATGTAAGCTTCGGAAATTGAGATTAAGTATTTAATTAAAAGGAAAAAGCATATAGATCCGTCATTATTTTGGGAATTAGCTAGCATAATTACTCCTAATTGTGGCATGAAATAGGTTGACACAGTTGGAACTTTTCCATCTTAATTATTAGTTGATGAATTCGTCTCTTCTCACAAGGACCCTATAAGTTAAAACGACAAAAATGATTTTCTTTTTTCCAAATTGATAATAGCAACACATTCTCACCTTTTTCCTTTCCTTCTTTCGGTCCATGTCGTTTTGTGTGCGATATTTGATATCGCCAATAGAAGATACTATGTTAACTGCAGTTTTATGTATAAGATATTAACGTGTTAATTTGAGCGCCCGCGTGAATTACTAAAGAACTTGGTTCTTTATCGTGTTCCTTAAGCGTAAGATAAATAAGCAATAAAATGAACACGACGATTTTACGTGAAAAAATACCCGGCTCAAAAGGTGCAGAAATCATGATCTACCACGTAGGATTTTCAGCTCCAACTCCACTAGAACACTGAGTCAAAATGTATCAATTACGAGACTGTAATTAAATACTCTCATGTACTCCTACTCCTACTCCTACTATTTGATTCTCTAGTTACTCTAACTTGTAAAGAAAAATACTCACTCCAACTCAGTGATTGTTTATGACACTTGATTACAACTCAATTACCTAAAACACATTTACTAGACTAACTCGGGAAGAATAGAGGGCAAGTACTCAACACAAGTAAATAACTTATGATTCTTTAGTTGGTGTGCAAAAGTATAATTTAGAAGTCCAAAATCAATCTTATTTAAACACGACTTGAGATCTTCTAGCAGTCCTATTCAAAATCAGCTTCCTCTTTGATAGGACTCCTACTGTTTCAAGGATTCCACATGCTTTGGAACTTTAGTCCCTAACTTGAATTATCCATACCTTTTTTAGCAACGACCCTTATCACTTATAGTAGCCATCGTCCACCAAACTCGGACCTGGGTAACTTTGAGATAAAATTATTGTCCTGTACAGATGTACAAGTATCACTCAGAAGGATCTAATTCTTTCTCCTGAAGAGCAGGTTCTTCAGAACAGTTAAGCATCTACATTGAGGACCTGGTTCTTTGAACATTTAGTCATACTTTGTAAATCTTCGAAACTTCAATATTCAACAAATTCTCCCTTTTTGATGATGACAAACTTTGTGCACAACAGAACTACAGCAGAACCAAATAATTACCTCAAAGAACTAGATAATCACAACAAACACTATTGACGGACATGTATGTTCACAACAACTTCCAACCTTATCTTCCCCCTTTTGGAATCATCAAAAACACAAACAAAAAAAAATGTTAGACGCTAAGTACATACATATAATGTAATATTCAAAGCCAAACAGGCGGCATCACAAGCATAAGAAGGGAAAATAAACTAGGCTGATGATCCAATAGAGTACAAAGCAGTAAAGTAAAGCAATAAGAGACATTAAGTAGTGACAAAAGAAGCCCAGTGCGTTGTCTTCATCATTAGAACAAAATAAACTAACCATACTACAAACTACTCAAACTAAGACAAAAGGAATAAAAGATAAGTCATCACTAGAATGGTAAAAGAACTAAGGACACTGGGAAGTAACAAGTTCAAGTGTGAGAGGCTAAGGGGGTCAAAGCTTTCACAAGGGTAGCAATCTGTTGAGCATGGACCTCCCTGTCTCTTTTGAGCTCTTCCCTGAGTTGCTTTGTTTCCTTTCTCAGCTCATTATTGTCTTCACGAAGCTTGCCATTCTCTTCAACGGTCAACTCCAACCTCTTGCTGAATTCTGCAACTCTACTACTCCCAGTTTGAATGGCAGATCTTGTGGGTCCTTTAGCCTTGATCTCCTCATAGCCACACTACTTGAGGGTAACAACATCAAAAACATCATTTTGGTTTCCAAACTTAGGCTCAGGTAAGGCAATGTTGAGCTTGTCAAATAACTCAGTCAACATGAAATCATATACCATAACATGATTTGGTTTGGAAGTATTTGTAGCTCTTGCCATGTGTTGAATCATCGGGCTTGGAAGATTGATAGGTCGACCAGTGTCAAGTAGTTCCATCACAATCATGTCTAGCAGAGTAGCTTCATGCCTTCTCTCAAAACTCTGAAGAATGCAAGAGTTGACAAACTAAAACAGTAGCTTGTGAAAGAGAGTCATATCAGTCTCGTACACTTTCTGGGGAGCATCTAGTTCAAACTTTTGGGAGAACTTCCTGGTGACCACAATGCTAGTGTCAACATCGTCTATGGATGGCCACTTCTTCTTCACGTAATTGTCAAATCCCAAATAAGGGATATTCAGAAGCAGCTCCAGCTCCTCAGCATCAAACTCCATGTCAAAGCCCTCTACCTTGCTCTTGACTACCTTCCCATTAAATGTGAAATTTGTATAGAACTCCACCACAGTAGGAACGCATACTGGTGAGAAAGCTTTGACGAACATGTGCTTCCATCCATGTAGCTCAAGTTTCTCAACCAGTTGAGCTATCCCCTTCTCATCAATGTTCGCAAGAATCTTTCCATTTAGCACTTTTATGTTCCTGAACTCTGTGAGTCAATCAACTGCAGCTGGTGACATTCTTTCTTGTCTTACCCCTACTGGCCCTTGCAGAAGAGGTAACATGTTTGTTGACTTTGGCTCCCTTTTCTTTGGTGTAGCAGACTTTACTGGCAAGGCAGAGTCAGATTCATCTTCTCCATCCACCTCAACAACAGGTTCCACAATTGAAACCTTCTTCTTTGGCTTCTTTGCACTTCTGGATTGTTTTATGATTTGTGCATCAACAACCTTTCTTTTACACCTTATGAGGGGAATTCTAGCAGGAGGAACCACTCCTTTCCTTGCTGAGACTGCTGACTTTGTAGCTTTCACATTGGTCTTCCTGGACTTCTTCCCTACCTTAGATAGTGGAACATCATCTTCATCACTGCTCACTTCTTCAACTCCAGTGAAATGAGTTAACAGAGACCCTGGTTCTTGAGCCCTTGTCTCTTCACCAATTTCTTCTGAAGGGGATATGACAGTGTTTCCAATTGTCACGAAACCTTCAAATTCCTCACTCGCATTCCCCTCTTCTTCATCACTCTCGTCATCACCTCCTTCACTCTCACTTACCTTTTCTTGATCCTCACCTTCACTTTCAGAAACCTCCTCTTCTTCACTCTGATTTTCTTCTTTTGCAGAATCATTAGCCTATTCACCTGTCTTATCCTCTATATCAGTCTCCTTCTCATCTCCAGATATTCCCTCATTCTCACTTTTTTCTTCTTCATTGGCTATCTTTTGAGCATTATGTTCCTCATGATTGTTCACAACTTCTTCTTATTTTTCACCTTCATCATCTTCCTCATCCTCAGTGCAACTAAAATCAAGGCCATCAGAAGCCTCCTTTTGCACCGATTCTTTACGTTCTTCCCCCTCAACCACAGGCTTCACAACCGTTGGATCTATCTCATTCCCAGATCCCCATCACCCTTTTCTACAGGGAAAATGGCTTCTCACTCGTGGGTGGGAGAGTATCTAGGGGTGAAACATCTATAGCAGACACCAAAACAACTAACTTGAAAGTAGGATGTGGTACCTGATCAATAATGATTGACATTGATTCCCCCTGAATCACAGATCCCTTGGCTACAGTGCCGCCCTACGTAGCAGCTTCAAGCACTTTCTTGATAGATTTTCTTGGACTTGATTTGACCTTTGTTGACTAAGTATTTTTGAAGAAAGCTCAGGTGCATGGGTAGTTGTTTTTGAATGAGGGGTTACAGTGGATGCGGGAATGATAAGAACAACATGAACAAGGAGGGATGAGGTAGGTATATTGGAGGATATCGAAGGAGAGAGAGCAGGTGTGGGTGTGGGTTCTCTTGAAGGCTTGGCATTTTTCTTCGATTTGGGCTTCAAGATTTTGGGTTTTGCTTCAGCCTTGGTTGATGATTTAGCTTTAGAGGGTGTTTTTCTGGCTTTAAGCATGGTGATCGGATGAGAGACTCAAAGAAGAGAAAGAGAGGGTTAGTTCTTGATAATTACTATCGTAATTTGCTTAGGGTTTGAGAGAAACAATGAGGTTAGAGAAGCTGATCATAAGAGCCTTTTAAAGGCGTTACTCCTGATTTGATTGGAAGAGAGAAGGTGACCGAATTTGACTTTTAATGGGACTCTTATAATGGTTACTTTGACTGTAAGGTTTTCAGGAGTAATTGATCTCTAATTGCATAAATATTCTCCCATAATCTTTGACCAGAAGACGATTAGAAATGATGCCAACAAAATTAAAAGCCTGAGTATAGCAGTATTAAAATATAAAGTCCTAGTGACTTAAGACAATATGGCACATACCTGAGTCAAAGAACCAACTCCTTAGCAACTCCTTATTTGTTTCTGCAATAAAGTTTCAGCACTTCATATTAGTATCATGCAACACAGTTATCAGCTAGATTTTCTAAGCAAGTGACTGAGCTTAATACATGCACAAATCTGGATCAAACACATTGTACTGAACTATCTATATATTATTATGCCTTTTCTAACCAATCACTGGGAGTCAATAGTGGGAGGAGTTGATTAGACCTAGTTCTAGCCTATTCTTTTCAAAGTGATCCCTACTTAGAGTTCTAGAAACAATATCAGCAATTTGATCTTCAGTTTTACAAAGTTAATTGAGATATTCCCCTTTTCAACATTGTCTTTGAGAAAGTGATGTCTACTGAAAATGTGCTTGGTTATCTTGTGATGACATGGATTTTAACAATGTTTATGGCACTGGTGTTATCACAGAAAATGAGAAAACAATCAAGAGGCATACTATAGTCCCTTAGTTGTTGTCTTATCCATAGTAACTGAGCACAGCAGGATGCTGTAGCCACATATTCAGCCTTAGTATAAAGACACTGAGTTTTGCTTCTTGGTTCCCCAAGACACCAGACAAGAACCTAGAAAATGAGTTGTTCCTAAAGTGCTTTTACTGTCAACATGAAAACATGCATAGTCAGCATCAGCATAACAAACTAAATCAAAGTTTTACCCTCTAGGATACCATAGACAGAGGTCAGGGGTCCCCTTGAGATATCTTAGTATCCTTTTGACAACATTAAGGTGAAATTCCTTGAGATTTTCCTGAAATACTGCACATAATCCCACACTAAACTCTATATCAGGCCTGCTTGTTGTGAGGTACAACAGTGACCCAACCATTCCTCTATATAGCTTCTGTTCCACACTTTTCTCTTCTTTATCAAGGTCCAGCTTTGTTGTAATGGCAATAGGGGGTATCAATAGACTTAGAGGATTCCATGTTGAACTTCTTTAGTAATTCTTTGATATATTTCTACTGAGGTATCATGGTTCCGGTAGGTATTTTTTTTACAACCCCCAGAAAGAAGTTTAATTCACCCATCATGCTCATTTCGAACTCATTTCCCATCATCTCAGTAAATTCCTTGCACATTGCTTCATTGGTATCCCTAAAGATAATGTCATCCACATACACTTGCACAATCAGAATATTCTTCCCTTTGCTCCATAGAGATAGAGTGTTGTCCACCATTCCTCTTACAAAGTTGTTGGCTAAGAGGAATTTTGAGAGCCTTTCATACCAAGATTGATGGATATAATTTATTCATGTAATTTCATATGTAAAAAATAAGTTTTAAAAATAAAATATGAATAATGATATCCTATCCTCGCATATTTTCTAACAAATCTTATAGGAAAACGTAATTATGAAAAAGAAGAAAAAATTCTAAAAGACAAGAGAATGAAGCAAAGCCACAGTTGCACACATCATCTTCATATTCGCAAATGTGGAGTCACATTCGCATCCATGGAAGCTACATTTGCAAGATTAACTCATGAAGTCAAGAGTGAAGCACAAGTGCCATAGTTGCATGTATGGAATCTACGTACACAAAGGTCACATTCGCATACATGGATTTCACATTCGCAAAAGTGGAACATGACAAAAGCTACTCATCTTGTAACAACATGACCGGTCGTATTCAGCTCTAGTGCTTCGTTCGGTGGTTTGAGGCCTCGAGTAGCTTCAATTCATGTTTTATGACTTGCACATATGGTCGGAATTGGATTTTGGGAAGTTCGAAGTGGTTTCGGAAGGAAAATTCTCAATTCGGAAGCTTTAAGTTGGAAGAGTTGACCAATGTTTGAATTTTGAGTAAACGATCTCAAAATCAGGATTTTTGAAGGTTCCAATAGGTTCGTATGTTGATTTCAGAATTGGGCATATGTTCGGATTGAGTATCAGGTGGCCAGAGAGCATTTCGACGCTATTATGGAAGGTTGACATTTTTAAAGTTTAAGGATTTCTTTAGTTTGATTTGAAGTGAATTTTGATGTTGTCGATGTCCGTTTGGGATTCTGAGCCTTGGAGTAGGTTCGCATCGTGATTTATGACTTGTAGGAAAAGTTTGACGTCATTCTGAAATGTTTTGATATGGTTCAGACGCGTTCGTCAAAGTTTGAAAGTTTAAAGAAGGATTTTCATCGTCGATTCACAGTTTGGATGTTGTTCGGTGTGATTTGAGGCCTCGAGCAATTTGGCATAATGTTTTGGGAATGGTTGATATGATAGAAAGGGGTCCCGGGGGCCTTAGGTGTGTTTAGGACGATTTCAGACCATTTTTCTTGGTTTTGTGATAGCTGGTTTTTGGTGTCTTGGGTATGCATTGCGATCACAAAATAGAGGACGTGATCGCGAAGAGTAAAGTGGACTAGAGGAATGGTTGTTCTATGCGATCGCGGAAATGGACACGCGATCGCGTATGAGAGAGTTCTGAGTTGGGAAATTATGCCTTCGCGTTCGCGAAGTTTGTGTTGTGATCGCATTGCTCAGGATTTGTTGTATATCGCGAACACGTGGAAAGGTTCGCTTTTGCAAAAAGAGGTTTTGGGGCAGTGGCAGTTGGCCTTCGCGATCGCGAGGCGTTTTCTACAATCAAGAAGAAGGAAGTTGTTGGGCCGGCTTATTTTATTACAGGTTTTGGTTCATTTCTTCTACCTCTCACACGACTTGGACGATTTTTGAAGCTCTTCAAGGGGATATTTTTATCATCAATTGCAAGGTAAGTAATTCCCATATAATGTTAGTGAAATACATGGATTTAAACATGAAAATTAGTAGAAATTATGGGATTTTGAAAGAAACCTAGAACTAGTATTTATTGATTTTTACCACGAAATTGGACATGGAATTGGGAATAAATCATATATTTGAGTTCGTAATGTTATGGGTATTGTTTATCATAAAAAATTCTTGGAATCTGGGCACATGGTCCCGAGGGTTGATTTTGTTGACTTTTGGAGCGGAGTTGAGATTATTATAAATTGATAAATTTTTTGCATTTGAGTATATTTTGATTGATTGCACCTTGTTTGGCTAGTTTCAGATCGATGGACATTGGTTTGAGAGTTAGAGAGGCATTGGAGCCGGTCATCGAACTTCGGAGCGAGGTAAGTCTCCTGTCTAACCTTGTGAGGGGGAAACTACCCCCTAGGTGATATAATTGTTATGTGCTACTAGCTGTGGGTGCTACGTACGAACGAGGTAAGAGTCCGTACGTAGCTAAAGCATGTTTATGTCCGGGTAGACTTAGGACTTTATCAGAATTATTTGAACTCACTCCGCTGACTTAATTAATTGAACTTATAATTGAAACTGATATATATATGTACATATATGTTTTAGGCCGAACCTTATCACCTTGAGTTGTTGGCAAGTTATTTGAGAAACTGTAAAGGTTATATTCATTTTGTGTACATGTAGTGTATTGTAAGCACATGTCTCGTTATTCGATGATTTACTTTCTGTCTTGTGGAGCAAGCTGAACGTTTCGGCAGTATAATAGATGCATCTATGGTTCGTGTCTACTCGACTCTCAGTAGTGTACATATTATTCTGCATCGGGCCGAACAACCTCGGCATAATCGTGCGTTATATCGCTGGCAGTCCGAATATTCATGCGATTATCTTTCCACTGATGCCTGGCATTTTATATGGTATTCTTTATCCATTTGATACTGGCACTTATTACATCTGAGTTGTTGAGGTAGAATACAAGACAGAGAAATTTATACTTCAAAAAGAATATTTTTGGAGATTATGTAACTTACAGATTTATCCCATTTTTGGTGTATTCTTCATATCTGCTTATGATTTACTATATTGCTTTATTGGACCTCTATTAAGTATCCGTATCAACCCTTCGTCACCACTTCTCCTGGGTTAGGCTAGATATTTACTGGTCCCACATTGATTTACGTACTCATGCTACACTTCTGCAGTAAATGTGCATGATCTTACAGGTTCAATTGATAGTTACCTTGGCGCGTAGGCGCAACTGTTGAGGAGACTTTATGGTCATTTTCATCCCAAGTGACGTATCGCAGCACACAGAGTCTCCATCGTACTATTTACTCTATCCTATTTTATTTACATTCCAAACAGATGTTGTATTTTTATTGTACTCCTAAGTGAATGCTCACGCACTCGTGACATCGGATTTTGGGATGTCCCAGATTTTGTTGGTGATTTTGCATGGAATTTATACACTCTTATTATCTATTCTATTTAAAGTGTACTTTTCCATAATTTTAATGCGTTGATATCTCCATCTAATAAAATTTACGATTTCAAAAATAATAAAATACCTAATCAAGTTGATAGTTCACTGCTGGCTTGCCTAACGACGACTTTGGGCGCCATCACGACCTATAGTGAGTTTTGGGTCGTGACATATGTTTTCCTATAAATAGCAAGATCACTTTATATAAGGATATCAAATCTTTTTAAGACAAGAACTAGTCTTGGTCTTCCTTCTTTGTAGTAAAATTATTTCCTTAGTCTTTTGAATGTTTCTAGTCTTCTAAAGATCTTTTTTAGATTTTATTACTCCATAATGGAGTAATCTCTTTTCGTTGGGGATAATTGATGAAGCTTGATATATTTTATAATACTGTCTCAGTTTTTATATATTCTTGGCTTGAAACCTTTTATTTACATTTCATATTGTGCTGAAATGATGGTTTTTAATTAATTTATTATCACGTCTATATATTTAATATCTAAGTTATTCTTATATTAATTTTGTAATTCTCGCGGAGAAAAATTAATATATAATAACTGATGAATAAAATAGTAGAGTGAGAATAATTTTTAGTAAAATATTATTTCAAGTCAGTAATCTTGCTTGCCTCAACTTTAGTTCTCATGGAGGAATTGTTGTAGGCAAGATTATTGATCCTTAGTAAAAATATTCTCATGAAGTTTTTACTTTCTTTTAGCACAATTCAAGCAAGAAAAATAGTTCGGTTTAAACATCACTAGTCTTAAGTTGATTAATTAACATAATTCTCACGGAGTGTTATTAATTGGTTATTTCTTAGTGAGAAAAATTTAATTGTATTCCAAATGAGAAATTATTTTTTAAAGAAATAAATGTAGAAGTTGATATTTTATTATAGTAATATTAGCAAGTGAATTCAATGATTCTCAACTCTTTTTTTTTAAGTTATAAATCTTCCAAAAGCTATTTGTTTTGTTTAAGTAATTAACAAGTTTTAAACCTCAATCACTTTTTATCAATTTGATTCTCTCAAATAGTTGTTAAAATATTACAAGTCTATAGCATAGATTATCCAGACTCTGTTGGACGATATCTTAAACTATGCTAGAATATGACAGAGTACGAGCAGAAAACTCCAATACTCATTGGCCTCGTCAAAGCTCTTGGAGCCTATTTCAGTCCATAAAGAGCTTTATCTGTAACGACCCGACCGGTCTATTTGATCTCTAGCACGTTGTTCAGTGGTTT
The DNA here is from genome assembly GCA_005239525.1 of Nicotiana knightiana. Taxonomy (NCBI): domain Eukaryota; kingdom Viridiplantae; phylum Streptophyta; class Magnoliopsida; order Solanales; family Solanaceae; genus Nicotiana; species Nicotiana knightiana. The sequence continues at coordinate 145,157 of ML398187.1, forward strand.
GAGGCCTTGAGAAGCTTCACTTCAGGTATTACGACTTGCACGTATGGTCGGAATTTAATTTCGGAAAGCTCGAAGTTAATTTGGAAAGAAATCTCAAATTTCGGAAGCTTTAAGTTGGAAGAATTGACTAAGGTTGGACTTTTGAGTAAACAACCTGGGAATCGGTATTTGAAGATTCCAATAGGTTAGTATGATAATTGTGGACTCGGGCGTATGTCCGGATCGGGTTTTTGATGACCCGGGAGCGTTACGACGCTTATTGTGGAAAGTTGGTATTTTGAAAAAATGTTATAAATTTGGGTTGAAGTGTGTTTTAATGTTATCAATGTCCGTTTAGTATTTCGATCATGGTAATAGCTCCGTATGGTGATTCAGATCTTAGGAGCGCGTCCTGATATGGATTTGGAGTTATGTAGGTCCTTTTGGGGTCATTTGGTGAAAGTTGGAAGTTGGAGGTTTTTGGAAGTTTGATTTGGATTCCGATTCCGCAAGTTGAGTAGGTCCGTAATGTCAAATGTAACTAGTGTGCAAAATTTGAGGTCAATCTGACGTGATTTTATAGGTTTCGGCGTCGAATAAAGAAGTTAGGAGCTCAATGGTTCATTAAGCTTGAATCGATGCGCAACTTGTACATTTGACGTTGTTTGATGTGATTTGAGGACTCAAGCAAGTTTTTGTTATTTTATGGGAGTGGTTGGTGTGGTTGGACGGGGTCCCGCGGGCCTCGGGTGTGTTTCGGGGTGGTTCCGGGTAAATTTTGGTTGAGCTACTGTTGCTGGTGTTGTTCTTCATGAATGCGAAGGGCCTCACACGTTCGCGAAGAAGGAAGTTGGACTGGGCACTTTTTGTTCTATGCGTTCGCGAGTGGGAAGACGTGTTCGCAATGGGCTAGCTGGTAAAGCTTCGCGATCGCGGGCCCTGTCTCGCGTTCGTGTAAAGGAACTGGGGGCTGGGGCAGATTGTGCTTCGTGATGCGAGGGGCTTGCCGCGTTCGCGAAGAAGGATTTCTGGGCCTGGGCTTTCCGAGCTTTGCGAACGCGAGGGTGGTGTCGTGTTCGCGATGAAGGGTCGCTTGGGCAGTGTATAAGTTGCAAGAAACAGGTTTTGGCTCATTTTATCTCAAAACTTCCATTGGAGCCAAGCTTGGGGCGATTTTAAAGAGGGTTTTACATCATCCTCCACTAGGTAAGTGATTCCTTCACATTTTAAGTTCAATATATGAACCATACATGGATTTGAACATGAAAATTGGTGAAAATTGTGAGATTTTGAAGAAAACCTAGAAATTGATATTTTTGGATTTTGACCACAAATTTGGGAATGAAATTTGGAATAAATTATACATTTGAGTTAGCAATGTTATGGGTAATTTTTATCTTCGAAAATTTCGTAATCCGAGCACGTGGGCTCGAGGGATGGCTTTGTCGACTTTTCGAGCAAAGTTGGGAATTTGTTTAAATTGATTGATTATGGGTATTAGAGTATATTTTCACTAGTTTTCACCTTATTTGACTAGTTTTGGATCGACGGGCATTGGTTTGATATGTTAGAGAGGCTTTGGAGCCGGTTATGGAACTTCGGAGCGAGCTAAATCTCCTGTCTAACTCTGTGAGGGGGAAATTACCCCTAGGTGTTGTAATTGATATTTGTTACTTGTTGTGGGGGCTACGTATGCCCGAGGTGACGAGAGTCCATACGTAACTATATTCATGTTAAATTATTTTACATCGCATTACTACTTGAGGCTACATGAGCGTAGGGTGATAGACTTGCTATTGTAAAGATTTGACGAGTTTCATGATTAACCGCGGAATAATTGTACTCCTCTTACGAATTTCTTCCGCATTATGCATTCTCATCGAAAGGTTTACCCAAATCTTCTTATAACTCACATGTCCCTTCGTGAGTGGGGTCAAGAACCCGTCAAAGCTTTCTATTCTAATGGGATCAGGACGTTCGCCTAGGCAGGATAGATGCATCTATGGTTCGTGTCATTCGACCCTCGGCAATGCGCACATATTATGGGATCGAATCGTTTGCCTCGGCAGGATTATGTACCACACTCTCATAGGAGTGGTTTGTTCGCCTCGGCAATTTATAATAGATGTATCTATTGTTATATACCAGATTATGATGGGATCGGGCCGTACACCTCGGAATATAAAATACTTCTATGGAAACGTGCGTATCATTTTTTAAAAAGCCAGTGTATCTGGGAGTTTTCCTGATTTGAATTATGACGACTTTCTCACTCCTTATGTACTTTTTTTTACTTCATCCATACTTTATCTATCTGGTGAGGTCCTTTATATATATATATATATACACACACACACACACACACACACACACACTCCAGTGGAGGAGGTAACTGCTAATCGAGAGTTTTAGTCTATTGTTGTGATACTTACTAGGTACGCGTTGATTTACATACTCATGCTACACATGCTGCAGATTTTCGTGCAAGTACATATATGTCTGCTGGTCAACTGCGGGCAGAGGCGCGGATGTTGCGGGGAATTACCGTGAGCTGCATTCCATGTTACGATCTGCAACCTGCAGAGTCTCCATCAGAGTTATTTATGTTCTCCTATCTAATTTGTATCCCAGACAGATGTTGTATTTTATTAAATTTCCTAATTGATGCTCATGCACTTGTGATGCCGGGTTTTGGGGGTTCTAACGGGATTGTTCATTATTGCAGTTCGGGTAAATGTTATCACTTACTTTATAAATTCTATTTCATATTCTTTAATTAACGAAAAATTATGATTTCAAATACTAAAATGAGTAATTAAGTTAATCATTTACGGTTGGCTTGCCTGACGGCGGTGTTAGGCGCCATCACGACCTTTAGTGGATTTTGTATCATGACAGCTTGGTATCAGAGCGTTAGATTCACTTAGGTCTCACGAATCATGAGAAAGTTTAGTAGAGTATTTCGGATCAGTGTGGAGACATCTGTACTTATCTTCGAGAGGCTACAGGGCTGTTAGGAGCACTTCCCTTCTTGATTCCTCATCGTGCGATTTGATTCCTGTGAGAATTGTGCCTTTATATCATTCCTACTTATTCTTATACGATGTTTAACTCTCGTTTCAATTTGGCATCGAGCAGTTGCAGTGGTACTGCAGACGGGGAGCAGGGTGTTTCTCCTTGCGCATTCAAGCAGGTTATTATCGTCTTCTTGTGGAAGGAGGTTCTGTCATTTCAGTTTAGTAATTGTATTTTTGATGTTTCAAGGCTACGCAGGTTACTAAGATGTTCAGACGTTGTTATCGCTTAGTGTTTGCAAAGTGATAGGGTGCTTGTCTATGTGTCGAGGCAGTGAACGACTTCAAAGGAGGTTTTTTCTCAGTGCATGATTCAGAGGTTCAACATTTTATTTGCAGCGGAGGAAAGTCAATCGAACTATGCATGTTCAGGTTTAGGTTAATGGAGTGACGAGACTCGGTATTTTCGAGCGTGGTGGAATTCTCAATTGTGATGTGGTGTCATCGTCCTTGTTGAACGCGTTAAGGTTTTCCAGTGTTATGGTTTTCATCAATATGGTTTTCATCAATTTAACTTCGGGGTAGGGTATTGTGAAATGGTGCCTAAGAAGCGGTCATCAGAGATAGCGGAGTGTGGTGATTTCAGAATCAAATGGGTATTTCTAATGTTGATGGATCGAGAAGTACGATCTTCTAGGAGGCTTAGAGTTTGTGGCAATTTATTAGCTCAAATGTTACAGAGATGGATTCAGATTGAGGTAACAATTGGGCAGCGAAGGACGAGGAAGGACATGTGGGAGGTGTTTTGCGGTGGTTGAATTGCTATAAGGTCAAGTATGAAAAGCATAAGTCGAGGAGTTGCTTAAAGGAGAGGGTTTAACCAAAGTGGGAGAGTGGCAGATTAGCGTATGGGTTCTGTGGTAGGATGGCCACACGCCTAGAGGAAAGTTTGGAGCCATTTGGGAATTCATGGTGGACAGTGACTAGGTCCACGTAATTTATTTTGATGCAACATGACTTCGAGTTTGAAATGTATTGTTGGACTTACAATTGCTTTCAATGGGGAAGAAGGAATCTTGGTGGATTCCAAGGTTACGTGATTGTAGCTTCGAGCTAAGTGGGAGAGCCCCGCCGTCTACAGTTGGAATGCGTGGTTGTCTACTTGTGAGGTTTCTGGTTATCGGTGTTGGTGGGTTATTACAACCAAGGAAAGAAAGCATCAATGGTAATTCGAGCAAAGGATTTGAGGAATGTGTGCTACATTTGACCTTATCGATTCATGTTCAGGTTTTGGGAAGACTCAGAGTCTATGCTTCGTGTGGATGTGATGTACAAGGAAAGGAATTCAGGCGGTTGCTTCTTTTAGAGGTTGCTTCTTTTAGAGGGTGTTCATGTGCTAGAAGGGACTTGGAGTTTGACTATATTCGGGAACAATTCAGAGTGGGTGACTCTCAACAATGATCCTAGTGGGTTCAAAAATTAAAGTGCGGTGCCTATGCTTAAGTATCGAGCTTTTGTGTTGGATTATAAAAGGGGCTTGGAGTGTTCTATGTAATCATCGGTCTATGGTGTAGCATTGAAGGAATGGGAGAAAATAACTTCAGATTCATAGAGGAATTATCAGAATGGGTGTACCAGTTGAAGATGTGAATGTGGGCACAATGAGGGTATGAGATGGTTCGTGAGTTTTGAGACAGCATGGTCTCGTGAAATGGGGTCACTCAGGATGAGTGAGGATTGAGTTCGTTATACTTTTAATAGAGCTATTATTATTTCTAAGGCAAGTCCAGAGTAAATTAGAAGAAGTTGGTTCGGTTAGCAATGGTTGAATCGACATGGTGGTGGTAATGATCAGTTCCTTCAGCGTGTTAAGTTATGCAGGTGATTTGTGGTGGTATGTGCGAGGCTTGACGGCCGTTGTAATTTGATTTATTTGGAGGTATTCGATTATAACGACATGTTATATGTAGATAGATCCCGAAAGAGTTATGCTGGTTTAGACCAATACTTGAGGATTGTATTTTCTGTGGCTCTAGGAATTCAGTCGCGCGTTGCAATGATTCTCCTGAAATGAGTTAAGTGAAAAGTTTCTATATGATGGAATGTTTATTCTATTAGTGGTTCAGGAGTGAAAATAGAATTCTTGTACTTTCGCGTATTGGCATGTTAGGTGCAATGAGCGGCATGGGAATTGAAAGTTGAGGATCAAGGTTGCGGTTCGGTGTTGAAAAGAATGTCACAAGATCGGATGAGTAGGAAAGAATTCAGATGTTTAGAGTAAGCTGGTATTGTCTTTGGCTTCACCTGAGAACAGTGTCCTATGAAAGAGGCTTTGTGTAGTGATTTGCGGATTCTCGATTCGCTTTGCAGCATTGTATGGCCGGTGGTATGGATGTGCAGAATTTTCTACCTGGTGCGGGAGGTTGTACATGCATATCCCACGAGAAGATTGTATAAGTGTGACATGTAGTCACTTGATTGATTAAGGATTGAAACCAAGTATGGGTATTATGGTACTATCGCTAATGTGAGAGAGTTTATGCCTGAAAGGCAGTTTATTCCTTGGGATGTGGACCGTGTGAGTTTTTTCTAGATTTGACAGTTGTTCCTATGCGTCATGAAAAAGGGTTATATTGGATCCTTGAAAGATTATTAGCCCAGTACGGTACAATCAGATTCAGGTTGAGGTCCGTTGATGGGTCTAAATATGGATGTGTGCTCAACACCAGGTCGGGTGTGTTTGTTCAGCATAGCATTTCTTATGGAGGAATATCCGGGCATTGGATGTTATTTTCGTCGTCGGCATTTCATGTAATACTCTATTGTGCCATGTGGGTTGTGAAACGGCTTGATTATCCGCACATGTGTTGAGGTCTCGCATAGCGATGGTGTTATATGAGCATGATGGCTCTCGAGATGCAGATCATATATCTCACCTTAGTTGTGCTTGAGTTTTGTAGCATATGGCGCTACCCGCCCCCCCTCCCCCGAATTTGTATTATGCACTTGGTGTGCTTGTGGTTGATATTCATACATTTTGTGAGTATAAGCGTTATGGCTTGATGTGCGTTTTCTTTAGATTATTATGTGTGGATCGGATGGCACGCCACCACGGGTACGCTATTTGTATCGGGTGGCACGCCGCACAGGTATGTTGTTTGGATCGGGTGGCACGCTGCCACGGGTATGTTTTTTGGATCGGGTGGCATGCCGCCATGGGTATCATGGTTAGATCGGGTTGCACGCTATAACGATATCATGTGTGGATCGGGTTTCACGCCGCAATAATGTGATGTGGTTTACAATTCCCTATATCTATTCTTGTGTGTTTTGTTTCTCATTTTTTGAGGAAGGTTCATGACATCTTTTAAGTTGTTTAGTTAGTTACGTGGGTTGAGTAGTTCCTTCCGAGGTTCATTTGCCTTATGTATCACATTCGAGTTTGTAGCTTGTTGGCACATTGGGGCTCATATGAGACTTTTGGCACTGTTTGAGATGGCTTAATGCCTGAGCGGTTGGTATTGGGAAAGACGATGTTACTGGACCTGGGATCAACGCGACTGGAGTTAGGAAGGTTATATTAAAGAGCAAAATCGTTATTCGGTTCAGAATGAAGTAATGGTTCTTGTCAAGAGGAGAGGCTTCATTATTTTTTGATTCGACAGGTGATTATGAGTTTCTAGATATCTCTTCCGTCGCGGCAGTATTGCGAGAGTTGGAACAGGTCTTGTATATGTTATGTGGTGTACTACGGGTTTCGGGTCAGTGGAAATTTCAATTGTTTTGCTTGGGGAAGATTTCCTTGGGCGAATGTGTTATGTGGTACATGGTGTGATTTCGGCAGAGGAGCATGGTCACGTTGGGTTTGGTGTCTGGTAATTGATACGGTGTTCGTGTGTTAGAATATGGTATCGTGGAGAATTCTGAATGTTGGAATTTGGTTGTAAAGCTTGTTAACTAAGGTAGCATGAAGGATATTCAGTCTGGCTCGAGCTAATGTGCTCAACTGGGTTGTGGTGGCACGGGTAGGTGCATGAGGTGTTAAACGGTGATTTTGGACAACTCTGACGCAGTTCTTAGCATGTTCAAGGACGAATGTATGTTTAAGTGGGAGAGACTGTAACGACACGACTGATCGATTTGAGGTATAGCGCGTTGTTCACCCATTTGAGGCCTTGATAAGCTTCACTTCAGGTATTATGACTTGCACGTGTGGTCGAAATTTAATTTCGAGAAGCTCGGAGTTGATTTGGAAAGAAATCACAAATTTCGGAAGCTTTAAGTGGGAAGAATTGACTAAGTTTGGACTTTTGAGTAAACGAACTCGGAATCGATATTTGAAGGTTCCAATAGCTTTGTATGATGATTGTGTACTTGGGCGTAAGTCCGGATTGGGTTTTGGATGACCCGGGAGCATTACGACACTTATTGTATGGAATGTTGGCATTTTGGAAGAATGTTATAAATTTGGGTTGACGTTGTTTTAATGTTATCAATGTCCGTTTGGAATTCTGAGCCTGGGAATATCTCCTTATAGTGATTCTTGTCTTAGGAGCGCGCCCGGATGGGGATTTGGAGGTCCGTAGGTCCTTTTGGGGTCATTTGGCGAAAGTTGGAAGTTGGAGGCTTTTGAAAGTTTGACCGGGAGTGGACCTTTTGATATCGGGGTCGGATTATGATTCCGAAAGTTGGAGTAGGTCCGTAATGTCAAATGTGACTTGTGTGCAAAATTTGAGGTTAATCGGACGTGATTTTATAGGTTTCGGCGTCGAATGTAGAAGTTAGGAGTTCAATGGTTCATTAAGCTTGAATCGATATGAAACTTGTAGATTTGATGTTGTTTGACATGATTTGAGGCCTCGATCAAGTTTGTTTTATGTCATGGGACTGGTTGGTGTGGTTGGACGGGGTCCCGGGGGCCTTGGGTGTGTTTCGGAGTGGTTCCGGGCCAATTTTGGTTGAGCTGTTGTTGCTGGTGTTGTTCTTCGCGTATACGAAGGGCCTCACGCATTCACGAAGAAGGAAGTTGGACCAGGACCTTTTTGTTCTATGCGTTCGCAAGTGGGTAGACGCGTTCGCGAAGGGCTAGATGGTAAAACTTCGCGTTAGCGGGCCCTGTCTCGCGTTCGCGTAGAGGAACGGGGGGCTGAGACAGATTGTGCTTCGCGAACGAGAGGGGCTTGACGTGTTCGCGAAGAAGGATTTCTGGGCCTGAGCTTGCTGAGCTTTGCGAACGCGACAGTGGTGTCGCGTTCATGATGAAGGGTCGCCTGGGCAGTGTATAAATTGCAAGAAACATGTTTTTGATCATTTTATCTCAAATCTTCCATTGGAGCCGAGCTTGGGGCGATTTTTGAAGGGAATTTTTCATCATCCTCCACTAGGTAAGTGATTCCTTCACATTTTAAGTTAAATACATGAACCATATATAGATTTGAACATGAAAATTGGTGGAAATTATGAGATTTTGAAGAAATCCTAGAAATTGGTATTTTTGGATTTTGACCACAAATTTGGGCATGGAATTTAGAATAAATTATATATTTGAGTTAGCAATGTTATGGGATAATGTTTATCTTCGAAATATTTTAGAATTTGGGCACGTGGGCCCGAGGGATGGCTTTGTCGACTTTTCGAGCGGAGTTGGAAATTTTTTTAATTGATTGATTATGTGTATTAGAGTATATTTTGACTGGTTTGCACCTTATTTGACTAGTTTTGGATCGACGACATCGGTTTGAGGTGTTAGAGAGGCTTTGGAGCCGGTTATGGAACTTCGGAGTGAGGTAAGTCTCTTGTCTAACTCCGTGAGAGGGAAATTACCCCTAGGTGTTGTAATTGATATTTGTTACTTGTTGTGGGGGCTACGTACGCACGAGGTGATGAGAGTCCGTAGGTAACTACATTCATATTATTGTCCGGGTAGACTCAGGTTCTCGTCATGCTATAACTATACTATTTGAGTTATCTCTTGCTTATTAAATTCTTTTACTTCGCACAACTACGTGAGGCTAGACGGGCGTAGAGTGATAGACTTTCTATTGTTGGGATTTGACGAGTTTCATGATTAGCCGCAGAATAATTGTACTCCTCTTACGAATTTCTCCCGCATTATGCGTTCTCATCGAAAGGTTTCCTAAAGCTTCTTATAACTCACATGTCCCTTCGTGATTGGGGTCAAGAACCCGTCAAAGCTTCTTATTGTAATGGGATCGGGCCGCCCGCCTTAGCAGGATAATGCATATATGGTTCTTGCCGTTCGACCCTCGACAGTGCGCAGATCATATGTGATCGGACCGCTCCCCTCGATAGGATTATGTACCACACTCTCATGGGAGTGGGTCGTTCGCCTCACCAATATATAATAGATGTATCTATGGTTATATACCAGATTATGATGGGATCGGGCCGTATGCCTCGGCATTTCTATAAAATAATTCTATGGAAATGCGCGTATCATTTGTCAAAAAGCCAGTGTATCTGAGAGTTTCCTGATTTGAATTATGGCGACCTATTTGGTGAGGTCCTTTCATATATATATATATATATATATATATATATACACACACACACACACACACTCCGGTGGAGGAGGTAACTACTAATCGAGAGTTTGAGTCTATTGTTGAGAGAAGGATTGCACCACTGTTTTATACTAGTTTATTTCATTTATTTACACCCCATATCTGTTTACTTCTTATTATAACTATATTATTGGACCACTAGTAAGTGTTGATGTCGACCCCTCGTCATTACTTCTCTAGGGTTAGGCTAGATACTTACTAGGTACGCGTTGATTTACGTACTCATGCTACACTTGTTGCACATTTTTGTGCAGGTACATATATGTCTGGTGGTCTTCTGGGCGCAGAGGCGCGGATGTTGCGTGAACTTACCGTGAACTGCATTCTATGTTATGATTTGCAGCCTGAAGAGTCTCCGTCAGAGTTATTTATGTTCTCCTATCTAATTTGTGTCCCAAACAGATATTGTATTTTATTAAATTTCCTAGTTGATGCTCATGCACTTGTGACACGGGGTTTTGGGGGTTCTTACGGGATTGTTCATTATTGTAGTTCATGTAAATGTTATCACTTACCCTGTAAATTCTATTTCATACCCTTTAACTAACAAAAAATTATGATTTCAAATATTAAAATGAGTAATTAAGTTAATCATTTACGGTTGGCTTGCATGACGACGGTGTTAGGTGCCATCACGACCTTTAATGCATTTTGGGTCGTGACATTATCCAGTTTGAACACATAGTCAGGAAGTTCTCCAATTTCAAATCCAGGAGGTTGTTTGACAAACACTTCCTCCTTCAGGTAGCCATTCAAAAAGGCACTCTTTACATCCATCTGGTATAAAGTGAACTCCATGTGGGCAACAAAGTCTATCAGCATTCTTATAGCCTCCATTCTAGCTATAGGCGCAAATGTCTCATCATAGTCAATGCCCTCATCTTGGTTGTATCCCTGAACCACCAGTCTAGTCTTGTTCCTTGTGATATTTCCTTGTTCATCCAACTTATTTCTGAACACCCATCTGGTACCTATGACAGTTCTGTTCTTGGGTTTCTACACCAGGTGCCAGACCTTGCTTCTCTCAAACTGATTTAGCTCCTCTTGTATGGCTATGATCCAGTCTGGATCCTTTAGAGCTTCTTTGATGGCCTTAGGTTCAAACTGTGAGAGGAATGTTGTGAGTGCACAAATATATCTAAGAGAAGACCTGGTTCGCACCCCTGCATTTGGATCAGAGATGATATTCTCAAGAGGGTGTGAGCTTTTATGCTTCCACGGTCTGATATGTATACCCAAAGAAGACTCACCCGAGGAGTGACTAAAAGGAGAATGCTCATTAGGTGTGGCTTCATTAGCTTGGTCAGCAGTTAGAGTAGTTGTTTCTTCTTCTTGTTCCTCATGATCACTGTCAATTTCCTTGTGTTTTTCAGATCCATCTTTATCAGATTCCTTTGTATCTCCATCACCCGTGAATCCTATGTCATAATCTTCATTATGCAGACCTTTCTCAGCCAAATTGTTAGATGCATAAAAAATAACATGAATATTTCCTTCCACACACATAGTTATTTCATTAAAAACCTTGTAGGCCTTACTATGTGGAGAGTAACCCAAGAAAATTCTCGTATCACTATAATGACCCGACCAGTCATTTTTGAGCTCTAGCACGTCGTTCGACGGTTTGAGGCCTTGAGTATCTTCACTTCAGGTATTATGACTTGTACGTATGGTCAGAGTTGAATTTCGGGAAGTTCGGAGTTGATTCAAAAAGAAAACTTTAAATTCGGAAGCTTTAAGTTTTACTTTTGAGTGAACGACCTCGGAATCGGGATTTAAAGGTTCCAATAGGTTTGTATGATGGTTTCGGGCTTGGGCGTATGTTCGGATTGAGTATCGGGTGGTCCGCGAGAATTTCGCCGCTTATTATGGAAAGTTAGCATTTTGAAAGTTTATGAATTTCATAAGTTTGATTTGAAGTGGACTTTGGTGTTATCGATATCCGTTTGAGGCTCCGAGCCTTGGAATAGGTCCGTATTATGATTTATGACTTGTGTGTAAAGTTTGGCGACACTCCGGAATGTTTAAGTGTAACTCGGACACGTTCGTCGAAGTTTGAAAATAGAAAGAAGGTTTCCATCATCGATTCATTATTTTGATGTTGTTTGGTGAGCTTTGAGGCCTCGAGTAGGTTTGCGTCATGTATTGGGACTTGTGGAGCGATTGGACGGGGTCCCAAAGCCTCGCGAGTGTTTCAGAAGGTCTACGGATCTTTTCACTATGTTGGGACTACTATTTTCTGAGGTCTATTGCGTCTTTCGCTTTCGCAAAGGAAGGGTCGCGGTCACGAAGGTCTGTGGGGATTTGGCCATTTTTCATCATGTTCGCAGTTAGGAGTGGCGTTCGTGAAGCCTTGGAGGCAGTGCTTCGCGGTCGCGAGCAGGACTACGCAATCTCATAGAGAGGCATGAAAGAGGTGGCACCAGGATTTTGTTCTACACGTTCGCGTGTCTGGTGTCGCGTTTGCGAAAGGGTGAAGGATTTGGTCACCGTGTTCGCGACCGGTGCATCGCATTCGCATAGGAGAGTTTTGGAGCTGGAGCAGGAATGCTTTTCGCAAACGCGAGGATAAGGCAGCGTTCATGAAGAAGGTCGGGCTGCGCAGTGTAGTTTTAAAACATGAGGTTTGGCTCATTTTCACTTCTCTTCTTCCATGGGAGCGGACTTTGGAGCGATTTTTGGAGAACCACTTTCATCATCAATCATAAGGTAAGTGATTTTGTCAGGACCCAAACCGATGGGCCATGACGGGCACCCGGTACCTTACTCAACCGAGTACCAACGTAACATATCTTTCTTATCGAACTAACATTAGTAACTGGGCCAACGTGGCCAGAACTAATGATGTATAACTATCACTGGGATACACTATATAAATGAACCATCTTTCTTAAAACATGAATACATATGGGCCTTCAAGGCCTCTGACATACTGTACAAAATGAACCTCTGTCTATAAAATCTCTAAGAGTATTTGACATCAAATGGGACAGGGTACCAGCCTACCCATAAGTCTGTAGCAAAATTCTGACACGATGACTCATAGACTAGCGAGCACTCCGAATGAGGTGGATTCTTACCGATCCTTCGTTGAATGCTAACCTCGTCTACTATGAGGGCTCGTCAAACTGATTGTCTATACCTACAGGCATGAAATGCAGCGTCCCCGGCAAAAAGAACGTCAGTACGAGATAATGTACCAAGTATGTAAGGCAACAGAATAACTGAAAGCTGAAACTAAACTGATAATATAATAATTGAAAGTAAATGGGAGTTAAAGATAATCTGAAGGCATGTTTACCTGTTGATACTGACTCAAGTCTCTCAATATAGTAAGTAAAATTGTTGTTCGGCCTTATAGGGCTTGGTATATATATAACTGCTCTGTTGTAGTAGGCTCGCTCATAGACGCTCGACCATACTAGGCTCTATATCTCGGTCATTCTGGGCTCGCTCATAGGCACTCGGCCACAGTAGGCTCGGTGTATAACTTACCATCTGACCTGAGGTTGCCCAATAGGGGCCTGCCCATCGATTATAGCTCGATGGTGGTGAAAATACTGTAATACTATCTCTCTCTCTCTCTCTCTCTATATATATATATATATATATATATATATATATATAGACTCGTTGCTCTCTTGACTGGAAGAAGACAATACTTAACTGAATATAAAGTCCCCGATAAGGGAGAATACTGTAACTTATGAGACTGGGATAATGTACATAAATTTGGGAGTATGAACTTCTCTTTATGCCTCATTATTAAACACATGTAGTTACGAGATCATGCCAAAATGAAGGAAAGCTTTAGCCTTAACATACCTGGAGTAGGAAAAAATCCTTATGATATTCTTGGGAAAGATTGTATCGTGCTCTCTTAAAATTTGCAATTCACGCTTTATCCCATTGGCATGGAATCAACAAACAACATCATTCATATTTGGTATGGAAATATTTTCTCTTTGATAGATTTAACCCGACCATCCCACTCTCTCAATTTTGTAATTCTTGATCTTTAGATATTAGGAAATAAAACATATCACTAGCGTAGGAAAGCTCTTATAGTGGGTGTGGCCCACTTATTAGATGAGTAAGCCACTTAATCCTCTAAATTTTCCACCTATGTAAATAGTCATTTTCAAAATGATGGGAATGCTGCCACGTTTGTTTTTTTT
>ML398189.1:0-38261 GCA_005239525.1 Nicotiana knightiana
GGTGAAGTATACCGATGAAGTTTCTTACAAGAACGGACGCAACATTTGGGACTGATTGAATAAATGGCTTACGGGGTGGTTAGGAGAACTGGAGCGGAATCGCTCCTGCCGGGATGGCAGTTTTCTCGCTGGATTACCTGTAAATAAATACTACAAGTATATATTGTGCGTAATTTAAACATGATGCAAATTCCCGTTGGACCATGAATGATGTCTTCGGACGATTAAGGATGACGTCCTCAGACCATGACGTCTTGGGCTATGAATTGCTTGATGCAAGATTCGCAGGCCATGAAAATGATGTTCTCGGGCCATGAGGATGGTGCCCCCGAACCATGATGCCTTTGACTAATGATATGCAGAGGTTGAAAGAGATCCTCAGGACATGGCATGGTGTTCTCGGACCATGAAAATGGTGTCTCTGAACGATGACGCCTTTGGATGAGTTGGCGATATCTCAGCCTATGCAGATGCAATAGAATGATGCTAACGAGGCAGAGCTTAGTCTTGAGAATAAAGGGGCAGAGCTTAGCTCGAAAGGAAATCGAAGTAAATAGTGCTTGAGACAGCGGTTAGTCTCGAAAGGTAAATTGGAGGCAGAGCTTAGCCTCGGAAGGCAGAATGGTAGCCTTATGCAATGATGTAGATGGAGGTAGAGCTTAACCTCGCAAGAAGAATGGTAGCCTTATGCAAAGATGCAAATGCAGATGGAGACAGTGTTTAGTATCGGAAGGTAGAATGGTATCCTTATGCAACAATGTATATGGAGGTAGAGCTTAACCTCGGAAGGCAGAATGGTAGCCTTATGCAAAGATGCAAATGCAGATGGAGACAGCGCTTAGTCTCGGAAGGCAGAATGGTAGCCTTATGCAATGATGTAGATCGAGGTAGAGCTTAAACTCGGAAGGCATAATGGTAGCCTTATGCAAAGATGCAAATGCAGATGGAGATAGCGTTTAGTCTCGGAAGGAAGAATGGTAGCCTTATGCAATGATGTAGATGGAGGTAGAGCTTAACCTCGGAAGGAAGAATAGTAGCCTTATGCAATGATGTAGATGGAGGTAGAGCTTAACCTCGAAAGGCAAAATGGTAGCCTTATGCAAAATGTAGATACAGATGGAGACAGCGTTTAGTTTCGGAAGGCAGAAAGGCAGCCTTATGCAAAATGTAGATGGAGGTAGAGCTTAACCTCGGAAGGCAGAATGGTATCCTTATGCAACGATGTAGATGGAGGTAGAGCTTAACCTCGGAAGGCAGAATGGTATCCTTATGCAACGATGTAGATGGAGGTAGAGCTTAACCTCGGAAGGCAGAATGGTAGCCTTATGCAAGAAATAAAATGACTGTAGGAATTCTTAGCTGGTGACGAATTGCGGCATTGTGATTATTGAGAGCATTGTGATTGCGGAGCATTGACGCATGTGCGAACGTCGGCAAGTTAAGTAGTCTTGAGAGTCGTATTTTGGACAACGTTTGTCCCCTGGGCGGACAGTTCGTTTAGGGGTTTTGCAACCTTAGTGCCTGCAACCAAAGAAATATCGTGAGTTTTATAAACGGGGGGGTTAGTTCGTATCCCCGCTAGCTTTTCTTGACTTGCTGGGCTCGATCTGATGATATTTTCTGTATTATTGGGGTAGCGTTGCTAAACAAATCTGTTTCAAAAACAAACATGTATGATTTTGTAAAAGCATAATGTATAATTAAAAAATAATTTTGAGATGAACCGACGACCGTGACACGGCTCGGGGCATTGCAACCTCTCCTACTATGGAATTTTGAGGGTCCTCCACAAAATTCTACCCCAATTGGATGGATGAATGCTTCTGGTTGTTGCTCGTGCGGCGATTGGCTGAACTTGCTTCAGAATTTTGAGGAGGACCCTCAAAATTCTACCCCAATTGGATGGATGAATGCTTCTGGTTGTTGCTCGTGCGGCGATTGGCTGAACTTGCTTCAGAATTTTGAGGGTCCTCCTCAAAATTCTGCCCCAGTTTCTAATTGCGGGGAAAAATGAAATTTTTATTGAATTGTGACCGAACCCATAGGGTTGCCTACGTATCTCCTCTTAAACGGGAATCAGGTCAAGCGTAATTCAATTTACATCATTGAGAAAGCATAAATATTACACATAGTAGCATTTGACTGCATCTAAATTGATTGGCTTTGGCCAGACTTTTCCGTCCATTTCTGCGAGTATAAGTGTTCCTCCTGTCAGTACCAGGTGAACCATGTACGGACCCTTCCAGTTGGGAGAGAACTTCCCTTTGTATTCGTCCTGATGTGGAAAGATCTTCTTTAGCACCAGCTGCCCCGGTGTGAACTATCTAGGCTTGACTCTCTTGTCGAAGGCTCGGGTCATTCTGTACTGATAGAGTTGACCATGACAGACTGCATTCATTCTCTTTCCGTCTATGAGGGCTAGTTGCTCATAATGGCTCTTTACCCATTCTGCGTCGCTGAGCTCAGCTTTTTGTATAATTCTTAGAGATGGAATCTCAACTTCGGCAGGAATAACAGCCTCAGTACCATAAACTAGCATATAGGGAGTTTCCCATGTTGAGGTGTGAACTGTGGTGCGATATCCCAATAAGGCAAATGATAACTTCTTGTGCCACTGCTTGTGCCTTTCTATCATCTTTCTTAGTATCTTCTTGATGTTTTTGTTGGCGGCTTCTACAGCTCCATTCATCTGAGGTCTGTAAGCTGTGGAATTCTTGTGTTTGATCTTGAAAGCCTTGCCAATAGCTTTCATCAAGTCACTGTTGAGATTGGAACCATAATCGGTGATGATTAACTCAGGAATCCCAAATCGACAAATAATACGGTCGTGGACAAAGTCTGCCACGACTTTCTTAGTCACTGCTTTGTAGGATGCTGCTTCGACCCATTTGGTGAAATAGTCGATGGCTACCAGAATGAACCTGTGTCTGTTGGAGGCGGCAGGCTCGATTGCTCCAATAACGTCCATGCCCCAGGTGGCGAACGGCCATGGTGAACTTATTGCGTTGAGCTCGTTTGGAGGTATCTTTATCATATATGTGTGTATCTGACAACGGTGGCATTTCTGGACATATTGGATGCAGTTTGTTTCCATAGTCATCCAAAAGTAACCAGCTCGGAGTATCTTTTTTTCCAGAACAAAATCATTCATATGCGGGCCACAGGTCCTAGCATGAATCTCCTCTAGCATCTTGGATTCTTCCTTTGCATCGACACAACGTAATAATCCCAAATCGGTAGTCCTCCTATATAGGATTCCTCCGCTACGAAATAAGTTGTTGGATAGTCTTCGAAGTGTGCGTTTTTGAGTGGGATTCGCAAGCTCTGGGTAATCTCCTTTTGCCAAATACTCCTTGATGTCATGAAACCAAGGATTTCCGTCTGCTTCCTCTTCAACATGGGCACAATAACCTGGCTGATTATGGATCTTTACGGGAATAGGATCAATGAAATTCTTGTCCGGGTGTTGGATCATTGAGGACAAAGTAGCCAATGCATCAACGAACTCATTTTGGATTCTAGGGACATGCCGAAATTCTATCTTCGTGAACCTCTTTCTTAATTCCTATGCGTGGTGCAGATACGGAAGTATCTTAAAATTATTGGTATCCCACTCTCCTTGTACCTGATGTACCAGCAAATCTGAGTCACCAATAACTAACAGCTCCTGGACGTTCATGTCAATGGCCATGTTGAGCCCTAAGATACAGGCTTCATACTCTGCCATATTGTTGGTGCAGGGGAATTTGAGTTTGGCAGATACCAGATAATGCTGACCAGTTTCTGATATTAGGACTACTCCAATGCCAATTCCTTTGAAGTTCGTTGATCCATCGAAGAACATTCTCCAACCGTCATAGGATTCTGCAATGTCTTCTCCTATGAATGATACCTATTCATCAGGAAAATACATTTTCAAAGGTTCATATTCTCCATCTACAGGGTTCTCAGCAAGATGGTCTGCCAGTGCTTGTCCCTTGACTGCTTTCTGAGTCACATAGATAATATCGAACTCACTCAGCAGGATTTTCCACTTGGCTAGCTTGCCAGTGGGCATGGGCTTCTGAAAGATCTACTTCAATGGATCCATTCTCAATATGAGATATGTTGTGTAGGCATAGAAGTAATGCCTCAGCTTCTGATCTACCCAAGTTAAAGCACAACAAGTGCGTTCCAATAGATAATATCTGACCTCGTACGGAGTGAACTTCTTGCTGAGATAATAAATGTCTTGCTCCTTTCTTCTTGTTTCATCATGCTGCCCCAGAACGCAGCCGAAAGCTCCATCTAACATTTCAAGGTAGAGTAATAGAGGTCTACCTGGCTCAAGAGGTACCAAGACTGGTGGTGTTGACAGGTATGCCTTGATTTTTTCGAAAGCCTTTTGACAATCATCGATCCACTTTGTTGCGGCGTCCTTCTTCAGCATCTTGAAGATCGGCTCACAGATAACTGTAGACTGTGCTATGAATCGGCTGATGTAATTAAGTATCCCCAAGAAACTCATCACATCTTTCTTGTTCCTTGGCGGTGGTAGTTCTTGAATGTCTTTGACCTTTGACGGATCCAATTCTATCCCTTAGTGGCTGACAATGAACCCGAGCAACTTTCCAGCAGGAAACCCGAATGCACACTTCGCGTGGTTCAGCTTTAGATTGTATTTCCGCAACTTTTTGAAGAACTTCCTCAAATCTTCTATGTGGTTAGTGGCTTTCCTAGACTTGATAATAACATCATCCACGTATACCTCGATCTCCTTTTGAATCATGTTGTGGAAGATGGTGGTCATAGCCCTCATGTAGGTGGCCCCTGCATTCTTCAAGCCAAATGGCATCATCTTGTAACAGTACACTCCCCACGGCGTAATGAAAGCCGTTTTCTCAACCTCTTCCTCATCCATCCAGATCTGATGATAACCAGCGAAGCAATCCACGGAATGTTTGTAGTTCATGCTTGGCGCAATTGTCAATCAGGATATGTATATTTGGTAAAGGGAAGTCATCTTTCGGACTAGCCCGGTTGAGATCCCGATAGTCGACACAGACTCTGACCTTCCCATCCTTCTTTGGTACTGGCACAATGTTGTCTAACCATGTCGGGTACTCAACTACCCTGAGAACCTTGGCGTTAATCTGCTTGGTGACTTCTTCTTTGATTTTCAAACTCATGTCGGGTTTGAACTTCCTGAGCTTTTGTTTTACTGATGGACACATTGGATTGGTTGGCAATTTGTGAGCCACAATAGACGTTCTTAGACCAGTCATGTCGTCGTACGACCAGGCAAATGTCCTCATACTCCTTTAGAAATTCTGCGTATTCTTTCTTTTCTGACGGCGACAAATGAATGTTGATTCGTGTTTCCTTGATGTTTTCTGAATCTCCCAGGTTAATGATTTCAGTCTCGTCCAGGTTGGACTTAGGTCTGTTCTCAAAATTCTTAACTTCTTTGACGATCTCGTCAGGTATGTCATTTTCTTTTGAATCCACGTCTGTTTGATGCGTTGTCTCATTGCGTGTCACAGTCATCGGTTCGTCAAGACAGGTAATAGTAATGCTGTATAGGTAAAGTAATGAGAGAAAAATGATAGCAATAAATATTGATTCATAAGAAAATTTTAAAAATGCTTTTGATAAATTGAACGATTGTTTTGAAAATTGAAGATCTTATTGCATGAATTAAAATGCGAAAAGGGAAATCATTTTGTAAATAAAAATAATGAATAGCGCTCGTTTTAGCCTTGCTACCCCAAGGCTCGTCGGGCTTTGGTTGTCCTGACAGTCCAATTTTTGAGGTACGTCCCTCTGCTCACAACCTGTATGGAAGGGCCTTCCTCCCCCTCCTCCTTGAGAATAACACAACAGTCCATATCACTATCCTCCAGAAACAAGTTCCTCATTACTGCAAGTGCTTTTTCTTCGTCTGATCCATAAATAATGTCGGCATGTTGGAAGGTCTGATCCATATGCGGTATTGGTTGCTCCAAAGGGTAATAAGGACCGCTCCATGGTTGCGACCAGTTTTTGAATTCTTCCCAAGTGTATTCGTATCCCAAACCGAAAGTGGTGTCGTGCTTCTTGATTTTGATAGATTTGGAGATCCCCTGAAGGTTCTTGTCGAGCCCTTTACCTGGATCGTACCCTCGCTAATTCATCATAATTACGATCTTGCTATCCCACCATTTGTCTTTGTCGATAGTGTTGACCCGTTCAATGTGGTGGTAAGTTTCTCCACCAAGCTTCCTTCTTCCTTCAATCACCGGAATAGTCTGGTGACTGTAAATGGGGTTTCTACCATCGCCATGAATAATCACCTCTTGTTGGTTCCACTCGAACTTCACAGCCTGATGTAATGTTGATGCTACAGCCCTAGCAGCATGGATCCAGGGTCGTCCCAATAACAGATTGTAGGACACTGGCACATTTATCACTTGGAAGTCCACCTCGAACTAGGTTGGCCTCATTTGCAGGCATAGGCTGATCTCACCAATTGTGAACCTCTGAGATCCATCGAAGGCTTTCACGTTGATCGCTCCATCCTTTATCTCATGCATCCCTTTACCCAATTTCTTGAGCGTTACCAGCGAACAGATGTTAAGACTGGATCCTCTATCGATCAGGACTCTGGTGATGAAATAATCTTCGCATTGCACAGTGATGTACAGTGCTTTGTTATGGCCCAACCCTTCAGGAGGTAGCGAGTCCTCATGGAAAGTGATCTTGTGACTCTCCAACACTTGGCCCACCATATTAGCCATTTCTCCACTAGTGATTTTGTTTGGAACATAGGCTTCATTCCACCTTCAATAAAGCATTCATGTGCGTCTCGGAATTCTGTAGCAAAGAGAGGATGGATATTTGCGCTACCATCTTGTTCAGCTGGTCGATGACCGAATACTCCTTGGCTTGTACTTTCCTCCAAAGGTCGTCCGAACCTGTCTCGATAATGGAAGGACGATTGGAAGCCTGCCTGCTAGACTCAGCCAGATGTTCAGGGGTATAGACTCTACCAGTTCTTGTCATACCCTTCTCGCCTCAGCTGTATAGTCCCATGGTACAACATTTGTATAGAAAGGGTGCGTGGTCAATATCGCCACCGTGATTAGCGCAGCTACCCTCACTTTGAATAGAACATGTGCTTGGGGTGGTAAGGTGGCATTCTCAAATGGTGCAGGTGCATTTTTCGGAGACACGAACTCATCTTCGATTGGTACCGGTGTCTTTGCGGGTGGCGCCGCTTCATACTCGAGAGGTACGGACATATCTACCTCAGCATCCATAGATGGCTAAATCTGGACTATGATTGGGTTGAGAGTAACCGCTGGCTTCTTTGGGTCATCGCCTTCCACGATCAACCCGATTGACCCTCGGGGACCCAGTCGTCTTCTATTTCAATCAAGTGGATGCCTCTACCCTTATGGTCCGGAAGAGGATTTTTGCGGACATTTGGAGCGGATTCCTTTGCCACGGCCTTGTTGTCAATCAAGGACTGTATCTTGTCCTTCAAAGAGCAGCATTCATCGATGGTATGTCCCTTCATGCCGAAGTGGTATGCACAAGACTTGTTTGGGTTGACCCATTGAGAAAGATTCTCAGGGGTTGCAGCAGGGATGGGGGGTGACATAACCAGCAGCTTTGAGCTTCTCATACAGCTGGTCGATAGGTTCAGCTATGGCGGTGTACTGTTTTGGGGGTCTGCGATCAAAACTAGGACGAGGTCTAGGGAAGTTTTGACGGGTAGGGGGTGATTGGTAATGAGATGGTTGGGAATTGTAAGTGTGGTAGACAGGAGGGGGTTGTGAGTATCTGGGTGAAGTAGGTTGATATGTGGGTGGTGGGGATTGGTAGGTGGGTGGTGGAGGTGATTGATATGTTGGTGGTGGAGGTGATTGATATGTGGGTGGCGGAGCTTGTTATGAGGGTGAGGGTGCTTGGTAATTTGGGGTTGGTTGATATGTGAGTGGAGGTATTGGGTAAGTTTGGTATTTGAGTGGGGATTTGGTTCTTTGTGCAACCATCACGGCTCCCGCGTCTCTTTTCTTAGACACACCACTAGACTGCAAAGCCTTATTTGTAGCTTGCAAGGCTTCAAAATTCGTGACCATACCACTTTTAATACCCTCTTCGATTCTCTCCCCAACTTGATAATATCGGATAATTTGTGGTTCTCGATCATTAATCGTTCATAGTATTGGGGGTCCTGAGCCCGGACAAAGAACTTATTCATTTGTTCCTCTTCTAAGGCGGGCCTGACCTTGGCAGCTTCGGACCTCTAGCGAGTAGCGTACTCGCGAAATGTCTCCTTGGGCTTCTTCTTCAAATTTTGAATATAGAACACGTCTGGTGCGTTCTCTGTGTTGAACCTGAATCTGACCATAAAGTCAGATGCCATGCTCACCCAATTCGACCATTTCTTGGGATCTTGGCTGATGTACCAAGACAACGCATCTCCTTTCAAGCTCCTCATGAACAGCTTCATGCGGATCCTTTCATCCTTCCCTACTCCAACCAGCTTGTCACAATAAGTTCTCAGATGGACCCTTGGATCACCTGTACCATCAAACATTTCAAACTTAGGAGGTTTGTATCCCTCGGGCAGTTCGACATCGGGCTGTATGCAGAGGTCTTAATAGTTAAACCCTTTGACTCCCTTGATTCCCTCGACGCCTTGAACCCGGTTGGTCAGCTTCCTAAGTTCCTCGGCCAAGTTCTTGATAAGCAGGTCCTTTTCGTCAGACTCAGGTGTGTATGTGATAGGGGGAGTGGAGTGTGGCATGGTCTCCACGTAGATGGGATTGTTATGGTGGCCTAGCGCATGAGTGTGGAAATGGTCATTTGTGGAGTTTTGAGGTTCTGATATAAGCAGTGGAGTGCTATTTGGAGTATGGCAAGCATTGCATTGTGCTGGAAGAGTTTGGTTCTTTGGTGGGGTGGTGTGATGATGAGCTGCGGGATGATTTTGCTGCTTTGGGATGTTTTAAGGAGGTGTAGGATTCTGGATGTTGACGTCTGGGACGTTTAGGGAGAATGACAGGTTTGCCAAATTCCGAACTTGATCAAGCTCTTCTTGAAACTTTGACAACTTTCGTTCCAGCTGCGACACAGTTTCATTCTGAATCTGAATACCCTAGACATCAGTGGCCTCTACCCATTCAACCACATTCTCATTTATGTTGTTGCCTGAATCTTCCATTTTCTTATTGCCTTTGTTCTTGCCTTTGGGAGGACTAAGAGGAGAAGAGGGTGGAGGGCCCCTGGATCTTGTAAGCTAGGATGATGATGCCAGAGTGCACGAACTAACCTTTGGGGAGGGGAATAAGTAAATAAAGAAAGAGGAAAACAAAAACAAAAGGTAGCCAAGTCAGTGAGGATTATGAAAAGTATTGCGGTATTTAAACACATAGCGGCAATGTAAAGTGCCTCCTAATATGGGTACCTCTTTTGTGCCCGAGGTAGGCCTAGCGACAAATTTATTTGGAGAACTTAAGATGCTAAATGCCTCATTTTATTGATAAGAAAATAGACGAATCCCAAGATGACACTAAATAAACAGGAAGTAAAGGTCACTAATGGCCATTGGCCTTATTACATTGATAAAGTAAAAGAAATACATTCCTATCTACTTGGTCCCAGAAAGACCTTCCCTAGACTCGGCATTCTTTCTTCCCTCGTACAGTTTCCCCAACTCGTGAAGTCCCAGCAACAGGTATTCTCTGGCTAGATGTCCTCCTTCGGTCCCTTCAGCCTTTTGACAGTCTTCAACCCTTTTGAGAAATTTTTTCCCCAACTCCACTATTCCTTGCTCCAAATACCCTAACCTTTTGTTGGTGCTGATAGACATATCTTTCCATTCCTCGATCAGTTTTTTGCTAGACTCATGTATTTCGCGGTGCTCATCCTCACACTCACGGATCCTTTTGCGCAGCTGGTTGTATTTGACTTGTGCATCGACCTTTTCATCTATAACCCTATGGCCCTGAACGAACCCTGGCTCACTCAGACCACCCCAATTTTCTACCAACCAACCAGGATAGAAAGGGGTACAACCGGCATGATATCTGTCTGGCTTGATGGTGTCCTTCTCCATTACAATCTTGCAGTGCCACATGTGCTGGACTTGGCACTCGTGAGGACTATCGTTATTTTGGAAGTCATCTCGAAGATGGCTCATCTTGTCGACCCTGGGTATGACTTGCTTCCTACCTACTTGCCTCATAACTCGAAGAGGGACGTAAGGGTATGTTCCTGTTAGACCAATTAGTATTAGGAACGGTGCGTCTCTGGAATGGGCGATGAACTCCTCTGTCGGAAACCACTCGAACATCCATTGAACCTGTTCTTCAGTCATATTATCAAAGAGCTCGACCCATCCTTTGGCATTCTCAGGCTGAGCAAACATGTCGGGGATGTAATTCATTCACTTTGGATGGTGGAAAGAGATGTGGTCATCCCAAACTCTTCGATGAATTTCTTGTCGGTATTCGCCTTTTTGGAGATGTTCCATGAGCCAAAGCTGAAGTAGCAGATTGCAGCCATCGAACTGTCTTGCCCCTCATTGACACTTTTCCAAGGCTCGATATATGTCTGCAATGATCATGGGCACAATGCTGAAGTTTTGCCCACCAATTCCTTCCATTAGTGTCTTGGTTACCATGGCCAGTCTAGTGTGGAATTCTCTTCTTCTTCATTGGAAACACAATCAGACCCAATAAGCAAAACATGAAGACGAATACTCTACGATGGATGTGTCCCAAGGATGTGATGGCAAACTCGTCGTGGTAGGTACGGTATGATTTTCGGTGGCCGTACCTTTCGTACAAATAGTCAAATGGGATGTCTTAACCTTTCGAAGATCTTGCGTAAATTTTCGATGTGGTCGGTTCTTTCTTTTGAAAAGACTACCAAATCATCCACGTAAGGCTCGCATATGTTATGTATGACTCATTTAAGCATACCAGCTCTGCATTCTTCCTCAGACCCATCATTTTGAGGAAACCTTTGCATGTACGGTTCTCAGGCATTAGCAACCCCGGGGTTTCCCATACTAGGCCAGTGGACTTTTGGATAAGCCAATCTTAAAAGCTATCGTGCGGACCACACTTTAGCCTGGCTAGGTTTGACCATGATGCATGAAACAACATAACGGAGTAAGATTTCTATGGGGTTCTAGACTGGTACCCTCGAGCGGACAACTCAAGGGGGAAAGACACGGAACCGTCGACTGCACCGCTGATCTACTAGTTTTACCGCAAATAAGCCTTTCCGAATTTAGGGGGTAATAATATAGGAAGAGCGCAACCACTCATCAAGCGTTGCTATGGTATTTTATTTGGCACGAGTGGAGTATGAATGTTGAGCATGATTATGCAATAATAGATAAGCATTAAAAACATGTTTTCATATATTTTCACGTTAGGAAAGCGGTAAATACAACAGTTATTATTTAAAGTGGTTACAAAGGAAAACAAAGAAACATGTCAGTTTTGCCTTATGGAAGGAATAAATATTCGAAAGAGATAAACAATTAATTGCACATAGAGGGGGGGAAAGGAAAAGAGCAAATATCAAACAAAGCATACTCAGACAAACTCACAAAGCGGTTTATAATGGTAAAAGCCTATAATCCCCAACGGAGTCGCCATGCTGTCGCGCCCCTCTTTTTCCTCTACTTTCGGATCGGTCAGGGTTTTTGACATTTTTGGACAACTCCTTTGAGGAAGAGTGAAGAGAGGAGAGTTGCCACCTAACGGGTTTGAGGTGCTTTAGGGAACCTATGGGGTTTATCTATAACTAGGTTGTTAACTAGAGACAGAGTAAGGGCTTGAAATTATCCTAAGGGGAAGGTGTTATGCACACCTCAGGATCCACAAGTGTGGTTCCCGTCCAAACAGCTTTTGTGAATTTGTACGGCTTAGCAAACAAACAAATAAAGGCTCAAATAAGAGGGGATTTAAGTCTTAAGCATGCAGATGTTTGAAAATAGTAAAGAAGGTTAGATTTTGAAAGGATTACGATCTAAGCATATAAAGGGTATCCTAGGTTTATAATAATATGGATCACATCAATGCAATACCAAGTATGACACTCCTCGAAGAGGGGATACACGTGGTATTGGCGCACCGGTCATCATATCCATATTCTACCCTTTCCCACCCTGTGAAAATAACTAAATCGAGTGTTGGTCTCGACCTCTATTGCATGTTGTTACCCGTCCCTTCCTATCAGTACCGGAGGAATTTAGGACTTCTATCCTATAAGGAAGGTTCTAGGCAGACCCTCAGGTTTTAAAGATAAACATTCTAGGGCGACGGATAACAAAACAGGTAGGACTGCACATAAGGGAAGAACATGGAAAGCAATTAAGGGGCCCAAGTATACCTCCACATATATTGCACATACACAGCATGCCTCATACAAAAATTTGGGTCCACTTTCAGTTCATAAGCATGATATTTAAATGAAATAGCAGGATCAGATTTGTCATAACTCAGAAAGGGAGTCCTAGTCAAGCTTGCCTACTGATTTTAGCATGGTGGTAGTTAAACATGATCACAAAGACAGATCTAGTTTTATTCCGTGTAACTAATTTCCTAAGGCTTGCCTAGGTGCAAAATAACATGCAGCAGTTGTACAGCTTTGTTAAAAGGGTTTCAGATTAGCAATCCTAATAGCATGTGATTGTAAGTGTTTACCAAAGACCGATTTTCAGCTTATTAGAACAGGGACTGTTTTAGACATGTATATTTAAACTAGGTGTGATTTGAGTAAGTATGACCCTAAGTCATGATTTCTAATGCAGCATGATAACTTAAACATGATTTTTTTAAATGAATTCAAGATCACAACAGTATGCACAACTTCAGGAATAGCACAGGTGACAGATTTTAATCGTTGTTTACCTAGAACATGATCTCTACGTGTGTAGCATGATTGCATATTTGTTAACACCTTTGTTCTAAGGCATGATCTAGACTACATTTCTTTCAGAATGCATGGACAGAATCAAATGGTAACAGTTTTTGTTGTTATTACTGATCCTATGAATAGGATTTCTAAGTCAAGGCAAGGAGTGATGAAATGCTGAAAGAAAAGCAGATGTATGAACCTAAGTGACATGGTATCTAAATGCATGGCATACTTGATTCCTAGACATGGTTACTAGTGAGCATATAAAAAAATAAACCTAGAAAAACATGATTCTACCCATACTTACACTATAGCATGCATATCCCCACCCATTTCCACTATCCAACCCTAGAATCATTTTTACAAATTATTACAAACCTCTGAATATGAATTACTTAATTAAAAGGAAAAGAAGAATTTAACTATAGGGAGCCTTCCATAGTAGACCCAAGTTTTCAGATCCTCAAATGCCATTGGTTCACAACCCTTCACATGATCCAGGTGTGTCAAAGTTCCCTAAGGATCTCAAGGAATCCCGGGCAGCGCTCACACCCTGATTTCATAGCCAAGATAGAGAGTAAGTGCATTATGGAATGGCCAGCTTTTGTGTGTCAAAGTTCAGAGGGAGCTCATGGGTCCCAAGGCAATGCTCACACAGAAGGGGGCAGAACTTAATGGTCTAAGAGTAGAGTGAGAGTGCTCAACATAGTTTTGAAAAGTGTAAGTAAGAAAATTGTTTTGAAAAGGGTAAGTAAGAAAATAGTTTTTAAGAGGGAAACTTGATTGAAATAGTTTTATAACAAAGAAGTTTAACCACTAAAAGGGCAGGAACACCAACAAGTTCAACATCACACAAAGGACCAGGAATAGTCCAACAATCACAAGTAGGGGTAATGGGATTTGAGGGACAAATACAGAGCATGTGAGGGCAAACATGTAGCAGGCAGTACAAAATCAGAAGTTCCTAAGGATTCAGGGGATTGGGGGATACAGTAGGGTATAGGATTATACTAACATAACAGGACCAAATAGTTCAAGACAGTAAGATTTACCCTAATCAAACTAATGTACCATACATAGGCATGAAGATTCACATAGAACATGTATCAAGTACATAAAGACATGCTGGTTATGACAAATAAAGTATAACTTATCAGGTGAATGGAGTTCTGGATCCTAGTTACATGTTGAACAACAAAATAATAAGTAAAAGCAAATTAGAAACACAATGAATTACAACAGTAGTAGAAACATGTTGGTTTGAGAACTGAAATATGAATTAGAACATACTAGTGAAGTGAAGAAAGCAGTAATACAAACAGGAAGTAGGAGATGCACAATAGTTAGCCTTGGCTTGCAGTCGGCTAACTTAGAATAATAGTAACTAGCACAAAAAAAAAGAGAGCATAGAGTTTTTAGTTGTGAGAGAGAGAGTTGAACAGATTAGTTCGTGTATGCTAAGGAGAAAGTAGAGGTATTTATATTTTAAAACAGGCAGAAGAATAAGGTAAAATAATATATTTAGCAGTAATTATGGGAGTAAACAATCAATTAGAATCAGATTGGTAAAAGGACTTCCTTTAATTAAGGAGTCATACTTAGAGGGTAAATAGCAGGTTTAAACATAAGGAAAGGAATCTTGAAAGCTGATTATAACACATAAGGAAAGCATCCTAGGTATAGTATAGGTATATCATACGTAAGTAAGGCCAAGTTCAGAATTATACTTAAGGAAAATATGTATACTAATTTGACAGCAAAAATCATTCATAGAAATAAGGCAAGCAATAACTTAAACTCTGAAAAACAATGAGGGAACAGTCAATTGAGGTCCTAATTATAGGAAGTCAGTACCAATCAAAGGAGAATATCACATATGAGCGGGATAATTATGCTACAGGCAAGGAGAGACAGGAAATCACCATCATGATTAGGGAAAATACTCGAGAATCAGTAGAGAATATCATGCAAGATCAATGAAGTATTTAATCATAGAAATTGAGGGATTCACAAATAGCAAATATAGTGTTGATTTATCACAGCATTATGGGAATAAGCATGTAATAGACACGAATCAGAAACATAAGAAGACTAGTATCACACAAGAGTTAGGGTTTCATATAGAGCACAGTCTGAATCACAGCATAGACGTGATATAGGCAGAAGTAATCGAACCCAGAAACCCTAACAAGCAAACATAAAGTAAAATCACATAATCATAGAATGTTCATGCGAAACATACAGATTAATTAAACATAATACCCAAGACGAACTCAGAACCCTAAAAGTAAGGGTTTTCAACAGAATAACTTGGGTAAAGGAGAAGACTTAAACAAACGTTTAAAACATACTGAGAATCATAGATTAGTACTAAAAATAAGAAGAGAAAGCGTTTTGAAAGGGGTTAAGAAACCCTAGTTTTTAGGATGAAGAAATTGTTCTTAAAACCGGAGATTTTTTGAAGAAAACATGTGAAAACTTCAAAATACCCATAGATTTGTTACAGATATAGAAATATCGGAGGGTTTTAAGGTTAGGGTTTCCAGAGAAAATCCAAAGAGGAAGAAGAAAACTCAAAGTCTTACCGTTTTTATCCGGAAGGTGTAAAGATCTTACCCGAACGGCCATGGGTGGCTAGAAAAACGGCATGAGATCATGGAGGTGAGTGAACCACCTCTGGTTCACTTGAGAGCCTCGAACAATGACACAAGTGTTAAAGGGGAGCCATAAGGCTGGTAGGAGGTGTGACCTCTATGGTTTCCGGCAAAGAGGTGGCCGGAGAAGGGAGGTCAGTAGGTGGAGCGTCTATAGAGAGAGAGATGAGAGAACTCAGAGAGACGGCTGAGTGAAATGAGAGGGGGAAATGAGATATGGGGGGTAGTCACTAGGTCTTAATTTGGTAAGGTTAAATCCGGACCGTTAATCAATTTTGATCAACGGTCAGGATGGAATTTAGGTTTGGGTCGGGTAGTTGTAAAGACTGGGTTGTGGGTATTGGGTTGATTAAATGGGTTATGGATTAATTAGGCTAGAATTTAATTAATAGTGGCTAACTATTAAATACCCAGTTAAAAATAGATAAATAATTTATAAAAATGGCTGATAATTATAAAAATGAAATTGATGATTAATAAAATTAAATTAACATGATTAATTATTATTTAAAATATAAAATGACTAATTATTGGGCCAAAATAGCATAAAACATATGATTAGGTTATAATTACAAAGTTATTGTAATTATAGCCAAAGAGTGTCAATCTGGCTAATTGTGAAATAATTTGGTCTCAATAGGATTAAAAATAATATATTAAGTCAAGAAATGTTTTAAAATCATTTTTAATGCAATTTATAAATAATTATTAGAAATGAAAACACTGGATGAATTAAAATAAATTAATAAAAATATGGTAAAATTATAGAAAATTACCAATTGTTATGGAAACCTGATTTTGAAGGTATATATGCAAGTTAAAAATAAGTTGAGGAAAAATTGGGCATCAACACTACATCTTTTCTGGTAGCGCTTCTTTTGGTGCTTTTAAACTAATACTAACAAGGCAAACATGTGATTTCAAATTAGCATAGATTTAACCAAGTAAGGCAAGATCACTATTAAAGCCATGAAAATGTAACCATGATAAGTAATCAAATCTCACAAACATGCTTCGTATCATATTCATAATAACAAAATAGTAATACACGACAGCCAACAAGAATTTCAACACACGCTAGACTAACCAAACAAAAGAACCATACATGAGAAGCCATACACAAAATTCAGTCGTGGAAATAAAATTGAAGACAAACTGAAAAAGAGTGAAAAAGTGTAACGCCCCAAACTCGGGACCGCGACCTGCGCTCAACCAAGTGGACCTGGCCGAGCAAGCCTGTTAGATTTTCTTCTACCCAAACTCATCCATAAATAAAGAGGAGATGTACTCCATTAATAAAATACTAGGTAGTTTTCGTTAGCAACTTCCATTTCATTTCCGTTTGTAGCTTCATTCATAATTTCTAAAATATTACAAGTTTATAGATTTCATGAAAAACATTTTTGCTAAATACCAACATTTCTAGTATTGACTCCCAACATCAGCCACCACCCACAACCTGTCTACGGAGCCTCTAAGTACAACTGAAGAGTAATATGTAAATGCCGGCAACAAGGCTCCGGCTATACCTTAAAACACAAAGTACATGAGAAACAATAGTTACATGACCCCGAAATGAAGTGAGTCTCACCAAGTCAGCTGAAGAGAGTATATTGCTATCACTAATCACTTCCGCTTACTGTGGAACCACCTGCATCCATTAAATATGCAGCGTCCCTGGAAAAAAGGACGTTTGTACTGTCGAATAGCATTAGTATATATATCTAAAAGTCCTCTTTCAAAATAGAATGACCATATAAGAAAAGGAAAGTCGTAGAAACAACAAGTCACAATCAATAATATCCAAATGTCCAATTGAAACATAATAACTTTGAAAATAAGAAACTATTAGATATTTTTAGTTGGAAGATCTTTAGTACCGATAATACCGCAATTCATGATACCACTGTTCACAATGCCTCTGTACTCTTGGCACGGAGTCCAATCACGGCCCGATTGGCTAAGCCGCCTTATTTGATGGCATCAACCACATTCACACTTTATATCACAGAGTTATATCACAATTTTCAGCACAACCACCACCATGTGTGCGGCATGGCGTCTGATCATGACCCGATCGGCTAGGCCATCTCCCCAAAATGTCGTGTGGTTCGACATCATCCGCTTTTACCAATAATCTCATCCCGATTGAGGGGAATAATTTTGTAACGACCCGGCCGGTCGTTTTGAGAATTTAAGCTCCGTTCGGCAGCATAAGACCTTGAGCAGCTTCACACTATGTATATCGATCTGCTTGCATGGTTGGATTCAGTTACCGGATAATTCAGAGTCGAATTGGAAGAAGGATTCTAGTTTTGGAAGCTTAAGCGGTGAAATTTGACCGGAATTTGCCTTTTGTGTAAACGGCTCCAGGATAAGTTTAGATAATGTCAACAGATCCGTGTGGTGATTTTGTACTTAGGCGCGCGTCCGGATTCGAATTCGGAGGTCCGTGGTAGAATTAGGCTTTAATTGGCGAGATTGGATAATTGGCGATTTCTGGTCGGCAGTGGAAAATTAGATATAGGGGTCGAAATGGAATTTCGGAAGTTGAAATAGGCTCGTACTGTTATTTGTGATGTGTGTGCAAAATTTCAGGTAATTCGGACGTGGTTTGGTAGTTTCGGCATCATTGGCGAATTTTGGAAGTTTAGAAATTTTTAGGCTCGAATCCGAGGTTGATTCGGTGTTTTGATGTTGCTTTGGGTGTTTCGAAGGTTTGACTAAGTTCGTGTATTGGTATGTGACCTACTGGTGTAATTGGTTGAGGTCCCTAGGGTCTCGGTATGATTTCGGATGGTTAACGGGAAGTTTGAAGTTTGAAAATCCAGCTAGTGCTGATGTTCTGGCGTGGCCGCACTTGCGGATAGGGGACCACAAGTGCGAACTTCGCAGGTGCGAAAAAAGGCGCAAGTGCGAGAGGAAGCAGATTGGGCAGCCTTTGCAGGTGCGGAATAGTGAAGCGCACGTGTGGTCACCGCATAAGCGGTTTCTTGGGCGCAGGAGCTAGAAGGAGCGCAGGTGCGGTTGGAATCGCGCACCTGCGGTTGCGCAAATACGACTAAGTGGTCGCAGGTGCGGATTGTCCTGGGCAGATTCTTAAAAGCGAGGGTTAGCCATTTTTCTTCACATTTTGAGTTTTGGACATCGGATTTGAGAGCGATTTTTGGGGGTTTTCAGGCTAATCGAGTGGGTAAGTGTTCTTCATCTAGAATTTATATATATTCCATGATTTTATATTTGTTTTTTTCATTTAAATTGTGTTTTGAGTTGAGAAAAATGTTGGTTCTTGAAGAACTTTTCTAAAATAAAAAATCATGATTTGAGGGACGAAATGGTATCGGAATTTGGTAAATTTTGTATGATTGAACTCATATTGGAATGGGTGTTCAGGTTTTGTCAAAATTAGCGAGTTCCGAGGTGCGGGCCTGGGGGCTGAGTTTTGGGCCGATTTTTGAATTTTGTTAAAGATTTAGACTTTGTTATCCGGAATAATTCCTTATAAGTTTTATGAGTGCTTTGAAGTTGATCTAGTTGGATTTGAGCCGTCCGGAGGCCTTTTCACCCGAGAAGTCCATTTTAGAGTACCGGGTTGTCGTCTTTGAGGTATCTTGCCTAACCTTGTTTGGGGGAATTACCCCTTAGGATTTGAGTCTTCTATGTTGCTTGTAGTTCGTGTACGCAAGATGACGAGTGTGTGCTCGGACTTATTTGTAGAAGGTTGGCCTTTTAGGGTTCTTAGGTTCTTATATTCCCTGTGTATGAAGTTGTATTTGTTAAGACTGAGTTCCTGATTACTAGTTTCATCTCTACCTGCTTAAATTAGAATTTCTTGCTTGTAGATTCACTCTATTGCCTATTTGACTCCTAATTGACTTAACTGAAGGTTTTACCTCTTCTACCGTCATGCTATATTTTTCATAAACTTCCTGTTTAATTGAAATTAGTATTACCTCATCCTATAATTGTTTAGCCTTAATTGGAGTTATGATTATCTTTTGTTGCTTACCCTTCTTTGAATTGTTGAATATCTCTCATAATTTCTCAACCTCATAAGGAGTTTAGATAACTTATATCTTAGTCGACTTGTCCTTACTTGGGGTTTATTTGACTTGTGTTGGCTTCTTATTGTAGACTTGAATATTGTGGATTCGTTGTTGCGTCTTGTTTTTCCCTGGTTAAGCTATTCTCTTTACACTTAGCATTCTTTACCATGAATATTCCTTGTGAACGAGTTCTATTGTTTCTTTGTGATTTGAAGTTCTTGTATTGATTTACTCTTCGTACTTTGTATTATTGCCATTGTCGCTTTGTACTTGTTGTGGTGATGTACGGGTTTTCTGTCGCGCTATAATTATTGTGTTTGTTGGTTGCGCTACATATTTAAATTGGGACTACGGACGTATTCCGGGAGATCCCCGTGTATTACATATTTATTTTGGGACTACGGACGTATTCCGGGAGATCCCCCTGCACTGCATATTTATATTAGGACTACGGACGTATTTCGGGAGATCCCCTTGTACTGCATATTTATTTTGAGACTACGGACATATTCCGGGAGATCCCCCAGCACTGCATATTTATTTTGGGACTACGGACGTATTCCGAGAGATCCTCATGTACTGCATAATAAATTCGCAACTACGGGACGGGATCCTGGTAGATTTCCCCTGTTGATATACCTGTGCTCGGAGCTATTAATCTTCTATGCTTAGGCGTCACAGCGTGACCTATACTCGAAGGATATTTAGTTGAAAAATATGCATATTTGAAAAGCATTTATCTTGAAGGAACTATGTTTGAAAGATATTATTTGAAAAGTATATTTGAAAAGCATTTATCTTGAAGAAACTATGTTTGAAAATATTATTTGAAAAGTATATTTGAAAAGCATATTTGAAAAGCATTTATCTTGAAGAAACTATGTTTGAAATATATTATTTGAAAAGTATATTTGAAAAGCATTCATTTTGAAAGAACTACGTTTGAAGTAACTTATATTTGAAGGAAGCATATTTCTAAAGAATTTCCTATTGCAAAGGATTATATTCTTAAAGCTTCCAATACAAAACTTACGGGTTAAAGTTTACACTTGAAGATTTCGACTAAGTTACTGGGGTTGTTGGCTAAGGCCTAATGTGGGAACTATTGCAGTGCTGAGTTACTACTTGCCATTTCTATGTATTGTGAATTTCGGAATTTGGGCTATGTTCCCGTCCACCCTTCTGTGTATTATTATGGTGTTCCGTTGTTGTTCTTCCTTCCTTATTGTAGTTGTTATGTTGTTATCCATATCGTGACAGTAGATAGATGTTATGTTCCATTATTTCTATACTTATGCATGTTTAGTCCATTAGACCAGTGGGTGTCTTGACTAGTCTTCGTCACTACTTCACTGAGGTTAGTCTTGATACTTACTGGGCACCACTGTGGTGTGCTCATACTACACTTCTGCATATTTTTGTGCAGATCCAGGTATTGATTGTTAGTAGTTGTGCGGATCATTGCCGAGGAGACTCAAGGTAAACCTGCTGCTACGTTCGCGGGCTTCGGAGTCCCCTTCCTACTTTTATTCAATTGTTCTTACTCATTTCCAAGCAGTTGTATTTAGATGTTGTAGTAAACTATGTAGAGCTTATGACTTGTATTACCAGTTTTGGGGAAAATAAATTGTAAATTCTGTAAAGATTTCTTTATCGAGATTGTTAGTTTTCCATTATTATTATTGTTGTTATTAAATAAATGGTAGGCTTACTTAGTCCCTAAGACTAGGTGCCATCACGATACCCAACGGAGGTAAAATTGGTTCGTGACAAATTTCATCACATCAATCTCATCCCAGATAAGGGGAATATTCACAATTTACTCATACACCAGCATGTATAGTTTCGGGGTTAGGTTATTTCAACCTACCATTCCTCGGTGACTGTTGATTCTCCCAATAATATATTTATATTGATTTGAACACAAAAGTGACATAAATACAAATGTAGTCGTCTCAGAATCTTTCACATTGTATAGATATTTATTAGTATTTTCAACCATCCATATTAACAATATTTTCTTGGCTCTTTGGGCCTTTCACAGAATTTTTTATTCATGGAACGATGGCCGCATTTTATATTCCATATTTTCACTTCTTTTAATTTCAAGGATCACTACCAATTATCAGCATATAGAGTATTTCATAAATCATATACCTCAAGCTCATTAGTAACGGGACTTTAAACACAAAGGATTCTTCCCAAAGGAGGGGATATAGCAACTAACAATAAAAACACACATCAAAGCCATAAACAAGCAAATACGCCAATTATTCTTGAATTACTCTTTTCTAATCACAACAATGTACCATTCAAACACCGGAGTATGTAAGAACTCGGATCATATTAGATATATTTATAAGGTAAAGCATTATCTAAAACGGCCACTTATGGGCATAAATTGAGTATAAGAGCTTTTAAGCAAATTCTACTTTTAGAAGTCATTTTAAAACAGTTGAGTCGAGGCTCATTTTATAATCTGTTTCACATTTTCTCATTTCATTGGCATCACAATCATAACTTAAGTTCTCGTCACGTTGGCCACACTCTATTTTCCCAATCCACTTATTTCATTTTCAAACATCTTTATAGATTATCAAAAACAAGACACACTTAAGAGGCATTTGGTACACATAGGAGAAATTAGGAGCATTAAGCACATCGAATTTTCCTTACCCAATTGGTATACTAGTTTTAATTTAAAAAGCGACTCAAAGCCATACCATTTTAATAAGCATACCATACTTTGAACATCTAGCTTTCGGTATAAGGCTCATTCATAATAATCAAGTTTATACGTTTATAGGGGATAACTCGGAATGTAGAAATTAGGGATTTTGGGCCGATCATACTTAAACTTACGGAATTATTATGGAATTCAATTCTGAGAGAGAAAGGTTAGCCAATATACCTTGTTTGAGCTTTCCTTAAGTTACTACAACGCACCAACATTTCTAGCAATAACAATCTATAGGAAGATAGCGAAAATCGGTTAATAATTAGAAGGATTTCCATTGTGTAACTCTCCTAGGAATTTTGTCAAACACCTATCAGGAAAAATAGACTACAAGGATCTAAAAGCGTAATCCCTTCCTCTTTCAACAAATTTCAACAAGAAACTACCATAATGGTTCGTTAATTCCCTCATACAACAATTTAGTGTCACATGTATGGCCTATTTCCAACCCCACAATATGTATTTGAACTCATAACCTCTTATATGAAATCTTAGAAGTAGGACCTACCCGAAAAGATTGTGAGCTAGAGATTAGCTTCCTTGATTCTTGAAAATTTGTGCAAGATTGGATGATTAGGATGTTAGGTTCATCATTCCCTCTCTAAAAATGCTCTCACCTCTCTCTAGATTCACTAGAAAATAGCCCCAAATAAAGCCCCAACGCCTATTTATCAAAATGGGGACGGGTTATGAAAATAGAAAAAAGAAGCCTCCGAAATCGGTCCGTTGGTTGCAGAATGGATCGCGATATTAGTTCCCAGAACAGGGCTTCACTGGACAGGTCTGCGACCATTTTGCGGTCACACAACAATTTATGCGGTCGCAGAATTGCATTATGCCAGTCTTTGGTAATTTGGTCATAACTTTTTGTAGGAGTGTCCAAATGATAAACTGTTTGAAGCGTTAGAAACTAGACTCGAAGATATTTCATTTGATAGGTTTTTCATCACATAACACCTTATATATATATATATNCTTAGAGAAATAAGAGAAAACCTAAACCTAATAGGAGACCAAGAACTAAATTCTAATAAGGAAAATATTACACATTCCTATAGAGTACATTGCAAATGGAGAGAAATTGAAGCAGAAGCACGCGATGAATCTATGGAATGAATCTATCCACAACCCAAATAATGAAGGACAGAGTAATTCTCCTGGTAATGGAAGGAAATCATGGGCGGATGAAGTGGAGGAAGAATTAAGGCTACAGTAAAAAAAGAATTCAATTTGCGATGAATTCGACATTGCAAAGCTTTTCAATGCTAGATTCAAATTGGAATATGTTCGACCTAAGCTACATGGTGAGTCTCGTGTAGGTGCAATTGAACGAGAAGACATTTCTAGCGAAATGGAGTATTGGCAGAATGCGATAGTTTACTATGTACTGGGTGCATATCCTCCTTTTGTAGTGATTCAGGGATGTGTTAAGAAGCTATGGGTTAAGCATGGTATTAACAAAATCCCAATGCTTAAAAATGGAGATATACTTGTTAGGTTTGAATCTGCTGTAGCAAAACAAGAGGTATTGAATGTAGGGATCTACTACGTTTATTGTGAAACCATGGAGCCCAGATTTGAAATTCACCAGGGAAGAATTGCTCGCCATGCCAATTTGGGTGAAATTCCTAGGCCTTGACTTCAAGTATTGGAGTCCTAAAGGATTGAGTAAGATAGGAACTTCGTTGGGAGACCTTTAATGGTGGATCTAACCATTAAGAAGAGGGTAGGACTACAGTTACAAGGATAATAGTAAAGGTGGAGTTGGATGCTCAACTACCCGATACAATGTTATTTAGAAATGAGAAAGGTCAGCTCATTGAAAAAAGAGTGAGCTATAATTGGAAACCAACTATGTGTACCTATCTCCATGCCTATGGGTACGTAGAGGAGGTATGTAGGAAGAAGAATAAGCCAGTTGCTCAACAGGATAAGGCACTGTCAACAACAGAGTTAGTGTAATGGAAGCAATAGGCTAATGAAGCAGGGGAGATAAAGAAGGATAAGGAACAGACATAAGTGCTTCAGAAATAAGCATCAACTAGTTCTGAATGACACTCCTCTAAGAACTAGAAGATGCCCGCCTAAACAGAATTTACAAATTGAAAAGTCTAACTCTTATCAAATTTTGGATAAACCTGCAAATGCCAGCCATGTACAAACTGCTACAAAAAGTGCCAGTGGAGAGAAAGGGGGAGGAGGAACCATGCCCCATACTAGGAATGGTTAACCTATTGTGTTGGAATTTTAGGGGCGTGATTGTCCCAAATAAGCAGAAGGAAGTTAAAATCCTCTGCGATGAATTTAAGGTTGGTATAGTAGGTCTGTTAGAAACAAAAATAAAGAAGAAAAAGTCTGAACAAATTGTTGGTAGTTAGTTTGGAGGTTGCCATTATATAAACAATCTTGAAAAACACTATAATGGTAGAATGTGGTTGACATGGAGACAGGATTACTATGATGTAGTTCCTAAAAATATTACTGCCAAAATATGACTTGTGATGTGACTTACATTCCACCACAACTGACTTTTCTTCTCACAATGGTATATGCCTTCAATAGAAGAGAAGAAAGAAGAGAGTTATGGGATAGTATTATGCAGCAACATGGAGTTTGTTCTAGACCTTGGCTGATATTAGGAGACTTTAATGCAGTATTACCAGAGAAGGATAGAATAGGAGGTAATCAAGTCACTTGGGCAGAAGTGATGGAGTTCAGGAATTGTGTGGATTATTGTGGTTTGATTGAACTTCCCCAACAAGGCAACAGATACACTTCGAATGATAAAAACTTTGAATGGAGAATATTTTCCAAGATTGATTGAGCTTTCATCAATTACAAATGGTTTGGTATAATGTAAGCCTGTCAAACCAAGTTCCTACCTTAAGGAATAAGTAATCACTGCCCCATGAAGTTATTTTTAGACGGGATTAAGACAAGAAGGGAGAAAATTTTTTCAGTACTGCAATGTATGGGTTCAGCATCATTTGTTTCACGTTACTGTCAAGGCTCGGTGGGAGGTGCA
Source organism: Nicotiana knightiana (assembly GCA_005239525.1). NCBI lineage: Eukaryota > Viridiplantae > Streptophyta > Magnoliopsida > Solanales > Solanaceae > Nicotiana > Nicotiana knightiana. The sequence continues at coordinate 25,366 of ML398189.1, forward strand.
TATTGAAGGGTGCAAAATATTGAGAGTTATAAGAAGATTGAAGCTGCTAAAGAGAGGACCGTAGCAGCTAAATTCAAAGTACTTCAAGGACATAGTAAATGAAGCAGAAGAGAGCATGGAGGAACTCAGGAGGATATAGGAGAAGCTGCAAGCAAATCCACTAGATAAGGTCATGGAGCAGAAGGAAAGGGAGGTGTATCTACAGTTTATAAAGATTTCATATATAGCAGAAATCTACTTGCAACAGAAAAGCAAAGCTACTTGGCTAAGATTGGGAGATGACAATACAAGGTAGCTCCATGATGTGATTAAACACATGAGAATGAAATTAGCTACAACACAGATAAGAGTTGAACAAGGCAATTGGCAGAATGATCCAGATGACATACCTCAGGTATTTTTAGACTATTATGAGAACTTACTAGGAAAGACCACAAATGCTAGAGTTAGAGCTTCGGCAACTTCATGAAAAGAGGGCCAGTGCTACCCTTAGAGCAATAAGTAAGCTTAATCAAACCTTATTTGGGGAAAGAAGTCAAAGAAGCAATGTTCCAAATTGACAAAAATAAGTGTCCTGGACCAAATGGCTTTGGTAGTAGGTTCTATAGATCAGCATGAGGAACTGTAGGAGCATACATCACTGAAACAGTCCTAGAGTTCTTTGAGAATGGTCAACTCCTGAAACAAATGAACACAACCAACATTGCACCGATTCCTAAGTATGCTAGCCAGTACAGACCTATTTCATGTTGCTATGTCTTGTACAAGTGTATCTCTAAGATGACATGCAATAGATTGAAGCAAGCCATAAGCGACATTGTGGCTGACAATCAAGCTACATTTGTTCAGGGTAGGTCCATGATGCATAATGTGCTAATATGTCATGACCTATTGAGGCATTATAGTAGAAAGACTTCTACAAGGTGTCTTATGCAAATTAATCTAAGGAAGGCTTATGATATAGTGGAATTTTTTGAGGAAGTTCTAATTTGGTTTGGGTTCCCATAGAGATTCATCCACTTGATTATGGTATGTGTAACAACTACCAAATTCTCTACCAAAGTAAATGGTGAAGGACATGGTTATTTTGAGAGGAGGAGGGGACTAAGGCATGGAGATCCTATGTCTCCTCTACTATTTGTGATAGTAATGGAATACATGCCCATAGTTCTATCAACTATGAGTGGACTCCCAGATTTTCAGTTTCATCCCATGTACAAACAGTTGAAGCTAATACATTTGATCTTTGCAGATGATCTCATAATCTTCTGTAAAGGTAATCTGGCATCAGTTACTTGGGTGGTTGAAGCTTTAAATTATTTTAGTGAGGCATCAGAACATATTGCTAATCGGGATAAATCTAATATCTTCATTGCTGGGGTGGATGAATTGACAAAGGAGCAGTTGGTAGCAAAAACAGGATTCACCCAAGGTTCTTTCCCAATTAGATATCTTGGTCTTCCCTTTTCATCAAAGAAATGGAACAGATTGGACTGCATTCAGCTAGTAGACAGAATAACCAAGAGGATAAAATTTGGCTGCTCAAAGCAACATTTATATACAGGCATATTGCAGGTGGTTAACTCTGTGTTGTTTTCCATTTATAACTTCTGGAGTGCGGTATTCATTTTGCCTCAGACAATAGTTAAGGAGGTGGATAGAATATGTAGGGATTGCCTATGGAGGAGTACCGAAGACAGGAAAAATCTAGCACTAGTGGCATGGAAAGAATATGAAGTTTGGAGGGTTGAATGTTAAAGGTAGTAAACAATGGAAGGTGGCCTATGTTGGGAAATTATTGTGGCAACTTCTCAATAACAAGGAAGCTCTATAGGTGAAGTGGGTGCACGGGTTGTATATGAAAACTGATACCAATATTTGGACCCATAAAATTCCGACCGACTACAGTTGGTATTGGAAGAAAATTAACTCTCTGAAGGAGGAAATGCATGAGTGGTTTATACAAGGTGCTTACACTTTTGAGTAGTGGCGGTGGCTATTCAATAACTAAGACCTACATCGCCTTATTTGGGGGAATGCAAAGACTGCATATAGCAGATTTGATATGGAATAGGGTAGCACAACCAAAATACAAGTTTTTTCTGTGGCTTAGAGCTCAAAGGTGACTGCTTACAAAGGAGAGGCTGATACATGTAGAACAAACAACTGAAACATATCAACATCTATTTGTTGAATGCAATTGGATAAAAAATGTTCGAACTGATGTTTTGTGATGGCTCGGTGTACAACTGCAAGAAGGGGACATAGCGAGCCCACTTGACAACATTAAAAGAAACGATGGAAACAGTTAAAGAAAAAAGTGGTTGCAGCAACTATGGTAGCTACTTTCTATCATACGTGGAAGGCAAGAAATTGGAAGATATTCAAAGGCACATGTGTAAACATTGCAAAGGCTGTTGGGCAGATAAAGAAGGAAACATTAGTTAGATTAAATGATATACAAATGTCAAAGAAAGCAAGTAGATGTAGAGATTTCTTGAAGCTGAACATTCATAGTACCCTTCTGAGAAAGAGATTATGAGGTAAAGTGCTCTTTAGGCGTAATCATTTGGTTGATCAATGGCAATATTCACAATGTTACCAAAAACAATACAGACGTTGAATAAAAGTTACTATATTCGGTCAAGCCCGTACTTTGCTCTAGCTCAAGCCCGTAGTGTCACTTTTTTTTTCCAAGGTTCTTCTACGGGCATGCCTCATTTTTTTTCTTTCCTTGTAGAAGTGAATGTCAGCATGAAAGCTTTCAGAGGCAACGATATTTTTGAATCTTGAAAGTTGGCTTGTGGACTAAACTCCTCAAGTCAAGCCCAAAAAGCAAACACCAGTTATTGCACCATTTGAAATTGCATCACTTCCTCATGGTGAAAATTTATTTATCTTTCCATGTATTCACTAGAGATCACTAAATATATATCTTGTACGTTAAAGCCAGCTGAAGAATGTTGCACTATCACCCCTTAAATTCAAATGGACATGTTTGAAGTAGTAACATGCAAGATGAGCAGCGCACTTAGATACTTCTGATCAATAGAACAAGAAAAGAAGGAAATAAATATGATGAAGAGCATCTATTTTAGTTGATCATTTCCAAGGCTTGGATAACTAAGATACAGGACCAATAGATCATCATTATGCTAATGGGAATTTCCAGCAGACTCATCAAACACTGTGCAAAGTTACAACAACAGGACCTCAACGACAGGTATCGCCCTCTAAATTCAAAATATGAGTAACTGGAAAAGAGAGACTCAGTTTACAAGTCTTCACCTCATCCAATGATTAGTCATACATCACAATGATCATCTCGCACTTTTCATACTTCAACCCTTACGTCCCAAGCGTATAACTCTTTGTCAGGAACTCTAAGAGCCAGAGTGACTAATCCAGAGGACTTTTCATAATCAAACTGTTCTTCTTTATCGTCCACTAGTATTCTTTTAGGCTTCACAGATGAATAAGCTCCAAACATGCCACATCCGCGAACCTTCATGGAGATTATTCCACTTCCCTCTGTTTCATACTTCAACTCTTTGATTGCTCCTCCTGAATTGAACATACTTACAAGTCCAATCGGGGCAAATTTAGATCCGGTTGACATTTCCTTGATTGGAACCACCGTAAAGACTTCATATTCTCTCGCCTTAAGAGTAATTGGAAAAGATGCATTTTTAGGAAGATGGACCAAGTCTCCTGCAGTGGGTAATACAATCAATCAGGTCAATAAAATGCACTTTTCCTCTAGATGAAATCAGTAAGCAACTAAGCATAATAAAAGAAAATGGTATTATTTGAAGATAATAAATTTAGAAAAAAGGTTCATACTGTGGAGATGAGAATAGAGAATGGCATCCCCAGTCCATCCTTCATGAGCAATCCTAGGTAAGTAGTTGACATCATTAGCACGGACAATCCCAGTTATCATCTCTGGTTGATAATCGTGGATTAGATTCTTCTTGCCGACCTTACACCACCCAGCTCCTTGACAGTTAAACACACCAACTATGCCATTGAAATCATTCAGATTCCAAATCTTCAATAGACTGCATACACAAGGAAAATAAAACACATTACAAACTGTATCACTGTTGAAAAAGATATTTTTTCTGCAAGAAGACTGTGATCAAGCAAATACCTTATCCCGTCTCTTGCTGGATCAGAAAATAAGCAGTCTCTAGTTGGCCTTCCAGGAAGTTTGGCGCGTAATATGGAACCATCTGGAAGTACAAGCTTCTTTAAAAGATTAAAATCGTGCTGTCCAGGCTTGTCACTGCATGGCAATAGGCAGCCATGAGAAAGTACTAACCAAAAGTTAACTGTTTACCAAATAACTAAACCATGTATAAGGGTATAAGCAGCACCTGACATAAATAGCACAGCCTCCAACAGCCCGTGCTGCTCCATGGTATTCAGCCATCGGGTGCACACTCTTAACATATTAAGACAAAGTTAATAAGTTAGTCAGTTGAGCTTTTTTAGGGGAAGTTGGGAAGTATATACACAAAGGAACCAAAAAACATGTCATCAACTCACATGAAACATGTCCCAATCAGGCTGCATGAACTCCCCAAGGAAAATAGTATTATAAGCCACTGATGCTATGTGAATTGTGTGTGATGCAGGATCTCTTGGCCAGAAATCATCTGAAGCTCTAATAACAGCTGAGCGTTTCGCACTACACAATATAAGAGAAACAAAACCAAATCAGAATATCGCAAAAGAGTGTCTATTCAGAATAAGTACCCGTTTCTTAGAACAACTAGTCCAGCTTCAATTTTATAAGCTATATATATATAGAGAGAGAGAGAGAGGGGGAGAGAGGGAGACAATTACCTGAACAAATTATCAGTACTATGGCTCATGCATGAAATAATTCCATTATCAGGAAAGTTTTGAGCAATAGATGCCTCTAATGCTTGATGATACTTTCTTGCAAGTTTTACTCTTCCACCATGACCTGCTCCAAGTGTTTCAAGGATGTTCTGAACATCTACTTTAACCCCGTCTACACCCGCAGAAGCAAGGTATGAGTGCAGTTCATTATAGAAATTATAGACTTTCTCAGGGTTCACTAGACCAAGACCATTCTTTGTCAAGCTATCCAAAGCATCATCAGGTTCTTGTGACTCGACCCCAGGGGATGAAACTGGGAAAGATAACTTGGATTCATAGTGATCCATCTCGGGGACCCCAGGTTTCACACCGCCCCAGTAACCGGCGAGTGCATGCCACACGTACGCATACCTAAAGTGAAAAGGTTGAGATAAGGAAACAGAAACGCAGATAACTAAAAGGCCAGGACCTAAAAGTTGACGATATTGAAGAGCATACTTTAAATTGTGTTGGTCCTTGATATTGGTAACAACATGTCGTAGTCCCATTGCAGGATCATTAACCCTATGCCCTTCCTTTCCATCTTTTTGAAACTTGTGGTTCTCTTTGATGTGAGTTAGCCTGTTAGCAAAGCTGAACGAGCCAAAGAACGATCAGAACATTTAGCCAGTGGAAAGCAGCTCCTCAATCAAAAAGTGAGAAAGAATAGAATGACGATGATACTAAATTGGTTCGATCTACTCACTTTGCATGGTTATCAGCAATGGATTCGATACTATTGGGATCCACACCCACTGATTGCCATCCATCATCAATGAGTACAAACTTTGGAGGAATACCTCCTTTCTCCAAGCTGCAAAAGTCGTAAAAGATTAAGCACTATATGCAAAACAAGAATTTAGAATGATAGGGCAGTATCTAAAGATTAAAGTAGTGACCTCTCTAATCCTTGCTTCACTCCCTCGGCAGTAACAGTAGTATAGAAAGCATCCCATGTACACCATCCAAACCAGTTCAACATGTCTGGGATCTGAACCATGACAAAAACATGCCTTCATATATATCCAGAAGAAGTAATGTTGCCAATAATACTTGCAGCAGTCCAAAGACATTCAAACTGTACCTTCTTTCTATCACGGTGGCAAAATGTCTGCAAATGCCTCTCCACCGTCCTGTGTTGACAAAGTATTTCACCCATCAACTCCGATTCAAATAGGTAATGTCTATAACAGACTCATACATATGAAATCTCAAGTGGAAAGCCCAAGCTGTCATAAGTTGTGCCATTATTATTGCAAACTTCAATTGGTGCATCCCACATAAATAAATTTTTATGAATGCTTGGAATTGATAATAGGTCTAAAAAACATATAAATATCAAATATTGATATTTGTACCATGTCGAATTAAGGGACCGTGGCAAATAGACCTGTACTAGGTTCCGTTTGGGTAGAGGTGGAATTAGCACTATCTTGTCCAAAAGTTCTATGCATCTATTTTCTCAAGGCATTTTTTTAGCAAAGCCCCTTCTATCAGTTACAACCATGTTCTGGCCATAAGCCGACCACATGGATTTTGTGAATGCAAAGACATGTTGACAGATATAAGTTAAAACCAAACATTACTACTGCAAATATATGCAAATCTACATGAGCACAATGGATGGATATTTGAATAAGGAAACTTCAAGAATAGTAACAATCGAAGAAAGGACGAAAAATATACTTGACTGCATTAGTGATGACATCAAAAGGGTCTGGCCCAGCTGCTACGAAAACCAAATGGCTTCCTTCAAAATCTAGCACAGCAGGATCTCCTGCAATCGAAACCATTACCATTAGCATCATTTAGAATTGCTAAAGACCACTCCACAAAACCCAAAACGCATTAATAGAGATCATCCCAAAAAAGAAAAGATCAAAATACTCATACCACTTTCCAGGCATATTTCTAACTCGTCGTTTGAGTTCCCTTGAAGAACAGCCCTAAAATCTCCCTCCAGAATAGGCAAGAATACAACATACAATGCTGAATTTTTGCGGTTGTCTTGATCAAAATTTGAACCATCATTTCCTTCCACAATCAAAAATTGAGTCTCAAATGGTATGTCTTGTCCGGATGTACCCATCCTCTGTGTCATCCACCATAACTTGAACCGGAAAACACACATAAATCTCAATCCTCTGCAAACCGTATTCAAGCATTCAACACATAAATAATTTCCTAGTTAAAACCAAAAAATGCGTAACTCAAAATTCCAAGAATCAAATTGCAATCTTTAAGCCAAAACTCGCAAATCTTACATTATAACTCCAAAGACTATCAAAATTTAGATTCAAAATAGGGGAAACCTTGATGAAATTAAAATATAAAAATCCACCGCATACCATAAGCAAGCACTCAATATGTAAAATAATTCCTGGTAAAACCCACATGAAAGTCAAAACACTAAAACTCAAAATGAGGTGCAATCTTTAAAACAACAAAAAGATGCAATCTTTACGGTTAAAATACTGCAAGTTTTACATTAGAACTCCAAACAACCTCAATGCTTTGATTAAAAACAGGGTGGGATGCCTTAAATAAAGTTAAAACTACTACAATCCCCTGCAAACCATGAGCAGGCATCCAACACGTAACAATTTCCTCGTAAAAACTCACAAATTAAAAAAACCTCAAAATCCAAAATCAAAATACAACCTTTAAAAGAAGTTGCAATCTTTACAACAGAAAAAAAAAAATATGCAGTCTTTACATTAAAACTCCCAAACATTCTCAACACTTAGATTAAACAGGTGAATGAAGTTAAAACATAAAAGCCATCATCATAAAAAATAAAAATAAAAAACCACTTTGATGTATTCAAAATTTTTGAATTTGCGGCCCCAAAAACGAAAAAAGAAGAGAAAGCTTAAACACAGGCAGAGGAAAAAGCTAAGAAGAAGAAGAAGAAGAAGAACATACTGGAGTTTGCCAAGAGGGAAAACTCTGCGACTACCAATTTTGTCGGAATGAACACCAAGGAATGCCCCATTAGTGAAAGCTTCACCTGTTGACTGTGTTACAATTATGTTTTCATTAACATCTGTGAGAATGCTCTGTCCCAACACATTCAGCTTCCTTTCAGCTACACAAATTCCTGCTCCCACTGTCATCTTTCTTTATCTTCCTATAACCCCAAAAAAACAATAAATTCTAGCTATATGATCTTAGCTATATAAGACCCCAAAAAAAAAAGAAAATCTCAAAAACCCCACATGAGAAAAGCAATGACAGGATCAAAACCTGTAGAGATTGATAAATATGTAAGATTTTTGAGAGTTGAGAGGTTGAGAATTGGCCGGGGTTTGTTCTTTTTATACAGATTTTCTGGGCTACGGGAAAATCAAACCAATGTTGGTTCATTACAGAATTATGAGCTATTGCCAAATGGTAGGTGGGACCAGCTGCACAGATACCAATCCAATCTGGCCCTTTAATTATATTTGCGTCTTTTCATTTGTTTTCTTGATCATGTCAAAAAGAGTTGGCTTTTTTTTCTTTCTATTTTCTACTCTCTCTTTTTTCCCCCTTTTTTTTTTATGGCGGGAAGTAACACAATGAACTGGAAATATCTTCCAGATAATTTAATTCATTTATTTTGGGTGATAATCTGATTATGTCATAAAGCATGTTTGATTTTCATGTGAAATGCTTCTTTTTAGTTCATTCCAAGAAAATAATAGCAGTATATTTTTTAATATTAAAAAATAATATAACTTTAAATTTTTTTATTTTATTCTTACTCATATGAATTTACAGCCATAAAGATGTTATAGCAAATTTTTAGAATAATATTTATTTATTTTCTTAAACTTCGTGTCTAGTCTTGTAAGGAATGACAATGAAGGGAATAAAGTTTAATAAAGGTTATCCGCTGATAGTAAAGTTTTACTAATTAAAACCGATGAATTACAAAAGGTTTAAGGGAAAAACAAAGGCCATTATTTATAACCTTTTTAGCAATTTAACAAAAAAATGTATCTTTAAGGAAAGCAAAAGCATAGGTGTCCATTAATTCTTAATATAAAAGCTTGAATTTTAAATTGCTTTTGTGTTTGAAAATTAGAACATTCTCACTATAAAAAAATTTGGAAAATCCCCAACCATCTAAGGTACTTCTAGTTCTACTATGCTATCTGCACTTTTCATTAATGGACCGGAAGAGGATCAATTCTCTTCTGGTTAGATACTGTAAGCTTTCTTAAATTTGAGTAAGAAAACAACATGATGCTGAATCAGAGGTGGCTTAATCCCGAGCTTTTGCATCCGTACTCACTTTTTGTGTCACGTTTTAACTTATATCCGCTTTGTAAAAAAAAATTACATCCGTACCCGCTTTTGCGCATAACTTCAGCATGCGGGACTGAAGTAGCAAAGGCAATCACGCAAAACTTCAGCATTCTAGTAGACGGGTCTGAAGTAGCTTGCGAGCTGAAGTTCTAGAGTTGAAGTTCCCCAGTTATAAAGACAAAAACTTCAGCATACGGACTGAAGTTCCCCCGGTTACACTGGGGAAGAGCTGAAGTTTTGTCTTTGTAAACTGGGGAACTTCAGCCCCGTATGCTGAAGTTCCCCATTTACAAAAGACAGAACTTCAGCTCTAGAGCTGAAGTTCCCTAGTATAACTGGGGGAACTTCAGCCCCGTATGCTGAAGTTTTTGTCTTTGTAAATAGGGAACTTCAACCCCGTATGCTGAAGTTTTGTCTTTATAACTGGCGAACTTCAGCTTAATTGGTGAACTTCAGCTCAGCGAGGGAAGGGGGAGCTGAAGTTATTTAAAAAGTGGGTACAAGTTAAAAGTTTTTAAATAAACGGGTATAGGTTAAATGGGGGCGACCAAATAGGGTGCCCCGCGCAATTTTTACCTTAATCCCATGCCACTAAAGCGGCCGCTTCAGGCCTCACAAAAATAGAAGTCCAAAAGCTATTCTTCTTGTAAAAATTACACAGGCGTCCTATTTAGTCGCCCTCATTTAACTTAATACCAATTTTTTTTTAAGTTTTAACTTGTACCCATTGTTTAAACAACTTCAGTTTCTCCTTCGTTTTCTGAATGCTGAAGATTGAGATAATATGCGTTCTAGCATGATGATTCATATAAAAACTCAAACGATGAATTTTAGTAAAATTAGCATTACGTTAAGCACTGAACATCAAAATCTTTCAAAATTATTTGTTCATAAGTTATTTTTATACGCTGAAGGAGGTGAGCAACGACTTATGCACGTGCAACAAGGATGACATAGATTTTTTTTTAATTTTAAACCTAGTAAAGAAAAAATGTGAGGACACCGGCTAAGTACGTATATTGTCCAGATTTGGCCAGCCAATTTGAGATATTGTTGTTTTAGAACTTCAGCTCTAAGAATGCTGAAGTTCAGCAAATATAAACAAAAACTTAAACTCCTAGAATGCTAAAGTTTAGCAAATACAAAACAAACTTCAGCCCTGAAGTTTATCGCAAACAGAACAAAGCTTCAGCAAAAACATGCTGAAGTTCAGCAAATACAGAACAAAGCTTCAGCTAAAATGCTAAGTTCAGCAATTACAAACAAAGCTTCAGCTACTATAATGCTGAAGTTCAGCAATTACAAACAAAGCTTCAGCTACTAGAATGTTGAAGTTCAGCAATTACAAACAAAACTTCAGCTAACACATGTTGTTGTTTTATTGAACTGAAGTTTGTCATTTGCACTATGAACTGAAGTTTGTGTGATTGTCTTTGCAAGTCAGACCAAACTTCATGTAAAAATATCTGAAGTTTTGCTCCACTTCAGGCAAAAAATTTTGCTACTTCAGGCCCGTATGCCTGAAGTTATGTGAAAAGTGGGTATGCTTGCAATTTTTTTTGCAAAGCGGATATAAGTTAAAACGTGACCCAAAAACCGAATATAGATGTAAATGCCTCATTCTTCTTATATGTAATTTAAATATTTGTTGTGCTTATTATTAAATAGTGATGAGGAATCTTTTCAACCATCTATTTCTACCTTTACCGATTCTTAATCACATAATTTTATATTTTATGTTACTCTTTTCGAGTTGGTTGAGAAAATTCAAATGAAAGGGAAAGACAATTAAGTTTGCAGTTACTTTCTAGTTCTTACTCCAACTCAAACAAATTTTATTTACAGCTCTAACTTTCTAAGATATTTTCTTTCTGTGTAGGTATGCCTACAAGCTACTTAGATCATAAAAAGCTATAATTGACTTGTTTCTCATATTTGAAATTATAATTTTTTCACATGATTGTTATTTTGGGAGGCAATGCTATATAGTGAATTATGTTGACGGTCATATAAAAAGAAAAACTTCAAAATTAAACTTAACAAAATCTTATCAAAGGCTGGTAATGCTTCAACAAAGATTAAAGAGGTTGATTATATCGTCAACATTAAATTGCATCTCACAAAATAAAAAGAATAAAAAAGATATCTAAAATTGTTAAACAAGTTTAAGGTCTTTTATTACGGCTTGAATTTAGGCCTCCAATACCATTGAGCCGCCTCTGGACTGAATCTGTAGCTTAAAACTCATATTCAATCAATGTAATCCAAATGGATGAGAATGACTTGTTTGATCAGTTGAACTGATATTTTCATAGGTTTATGTCTTTTAATTAAATTTTCAAATATTATTACGATTTGAAAAAGTATGTATGTGTTCAAGTTAATTGTTTTCAGTTTTCGCCACGTCGCACTTTGATCTCGTAAAAATCTTTTCTTTTCTGTTGCATGGTCAAAATTTTATATTTAAATAATTTTTTCTTATTTTAGCTTAAAAACTCAAATCGCACCATCTCTGTAATAAGTAAATACCTCTTTTTTCCTAGAGATTATCCATTGAATCTAGTAGTAGAACCATATAACTTTCCTCTTATAAAAATAAAATTTTACCTCAAAATTTTAGTCTAATAGTATCGGTAAAAGTCTCTCACGAAACAATTATAGAAACAATTCTCACGATTCTCCGACGTAATATATTAAGAAATGTTAGACAAATAAAAGCAAAATAATCACATTTATTTCTTAGAGACGACACAAAAACTAAAATTAAAATCAATTTTTCCAAATATCAAACCCCTCTTTTATTTCAACAAAGGCAAGGGAACTCATTAATTTAAACAAAAAAATGTATGGGTCGAAATATGCCTGATAATATTCGAAATAAGATTACCCACAAGTAATGAGTCTCGAGTCGTCATTAGTCGAGGTGGGTTAGGAAGCAGAAATTTAATTTATTAGGCGAATCACTCCTTCTATTTACTTAAATGCCATGTATTATTGTTCGTTGCTATTTAATGCTCTATTATTGCTCACATTACATGGAATGATTGTTCCACACTATTATTATATTTCTACCAGATCTGTCCAATATTAGTCACGCTTTTGGAACTCGCATTTAAAAATATTATTGCTAACTAGGCTTAACCCCTTAGTACAAAAATTTTATTATTTGAGCCAAGGTTACACCTTAATGAACTCCGTGCATCAATTACAAAGTGGAAATAACTTCTCACGAAAACATATTAGATTTACACCTTAATTTAAGGACATAAATTGAAGGTTTTACAGCTTATTTTAAAGAGAGTAAATGTTGGTGTTGACCTGAGCGGTTTTGGGTTTGGTTTTGATGATTGACAAAGGAATACATGCATGAACCAGGTCCATGGATAGTGTACACAAGTGACGGACAGAATCAAGAAAAATGCATACACGTGAAAAGGATAAGTATAAGTGGTTATTTTTTATAATCCCTGAACAAAAATGTTACATATTTGATAAGGAACATGACTACTTACTTGAAGAGAACTCTATCCAAGATAAGAGAAGAGTTGTAAGTTGAAGTTGACTAGAACTCTTCCACCAAGGAAGCGTAAAGCATTAGAACTCTAGTTAATCTTTATTTACTAACTAACTAACTAACTATATATATATATATATATATATATATATATATATATATATATATATATATATATATATATATATATATATATATA
>ML398189.1:38985-60022 GCA_005239525.1 Nicotiana knightiana
TTAATCTTTATTTACTAACTCTATATATATCAATTGTGTTCTCTTTTACAGGCGATGCACACATACTGAAGTTAAGCAAGAATTGAGAGCAAAATAGCAAGGCATTTTGAGAACAATTCCTGTGAGTTTTAAGAGTGCGATCCTGAAGCTACACGAGCCAGATTGAAGAACCAGCTCCATAAAGAGTTTTATGTGTCTTTCTTTATTTCTAGTTCAAAGTGTAGTAAGCGTTTTGAGTTGTACCTTTCACCTTTCTTAGAAGAAAATTGTACTAGGTACTTGAGTTGTATTATTCAAGTTAGAGTTAACTTGACGTAACAACCTGTGGCGTGTTGCTATAAGGATTAGAGTTAATTCTTAGGTTTGCAAGAGGTTGTAAACTCGAGTTGTTCAAGTTAGAGTTAACTTGAAGCAGTCGCAACAGCTTGTGGCTGGTTGCTATAAGGGTTAGAGTTAATCCTTAGGTTTGCAAGAGTTTGTAAACGTTGCTGTTGGCTCAGAGTTGTAGTGAAGTGTTTGGAGAAAATCCTAATCGATAGTAGGTCCTGGTTTTTTCACCTTTTGAGTCGGGTGTTTTTCACGTAAAAATCCTTGTGTTCTTTAATTTGTGTATTTATTATTCCGCAACAGTAGTATAAGGAACACATAGAAGAACCACGTCCTTCTATAATATGTGGACGCGAAATTAGACACCACACAAATCCCCCCCCCCCCCTCCCCCTTGTGTGATATTGAAGTATAAAACATCAATTGGTATCAGAGCAGGTTATCCTTGAAGAGGATAACACCTTACAAAAAGATCAAGATAAGTGAACCACCTGGAAAATGGAAAGAACAATCCACTGCTAGGCCACTACTCTTCAACGGCCAGTACTACTCCTGGTGGAAGAACAGGATGAGAGATCACATCATTGGAGAAGACTATGAGCTATGAGACATTGTTATTGATGGTCCCCTAGCTACTATGAAGAAAGATGTTGAAGGATTGATGTGCCAAAAATAAGAGCTGCCTGCACTGCTGAGGACTTGAGGAAATGGGAGAAGAATGCCAAGGCCAAGAAATGGCTTGTGTGTGGACTTAGTCCAGACGAGTACAGCAGAATTCAAAGTTGTACTACTGCTAAGGAAATTTTGGACACTTTGCAAGTGGATCATGAAGGAACACCTCAGGTGAAGAGGTCCAGAGGAACTCTACTATATTCTCAATATCAGAATTTTACTATGAAGGAATGGGAAACCATCCAAGAGATGTATACAAGGTTCACCACACCGACAAATGAACTTAAGTCTCTTGGAAGAATTATTCTTGAAGAAGACAAAGTTGAGAATATTTTGACAATGGTTCTACTAGTCTCTTGGGAGAGCAAAATCACTGCTATTCAAGATTCAAAGAACATTTCCACTCTTAAGTTGGATGAGCTAATTGGAAATTTCATTGTTTATGAACTTAGAAGGCAAATCATGAATATGGATGTACCCAAGAAGGAAAGGAGTCTGGCACTCAGAATCACTGAAGGTTCTGATCTAGAGGAAGATGAAATGGTTATAATCACAAAGGACTTCAAGAAGTACCTAATGAGAGGAAAGGGTCCTTTAAGAAGTGGAAGCTACAGCAAATCAAGGGTTCCTGAAAAACAGACAAATGAGAGCTGCTACAAGTGTGGGAAGACTGATCACCATATCAAAAACTACCCTCAGTGGGAAATTGAATGGAAGAAGGAAAGAGTTGAATGAAGAAACAGGAAGAAGGAATAGGTTCAACCCAAGAAAAATAAAGGATCAACAAAGGCTATGGTTACTGCTTGGGAAGAAAGCCCAGATGAAGACTCAGATGATGAAGATGGAGATGAACAAGCAATTATGACAATTGGAGAATCCGATGATACATATGAGGTAAGTGTAATTCATCTCAAAGATAAGATTAAATTTTTGTCTAAAGAAAGGCTATCTGAGTTACTTCTAGATTTCATTGATGAATATGAGGATATAAACAATGAAAAAGAACAATTGTCTAAAGAATGTGTAATTTTAAAAGAAAGTGTAAGAACCTGGAACTTGAAGTTAGTGCGACTGTAAGTGAAAATACTGCACTAAAGAACCAAGCCCATGCATTTGAATCAAATTTTCTAGAACTTAGATCTGAAAACCTAAAAATGAAATTAGGAATAAATAAGAAGACAGTTGATTGCACACAACTCACTCTAGAAGAAAATGTAGGTAAACTAAAAGATGAGTTGTACAAAAAGGATGAGCATGTAAGAATTTTGAAGGAGGATCTAGGCAAGGTCAAGCATGAACTAGACAGAATTTGTAAATGAAATAGGTCCGCCGATGATCTTTTATGGCTACAGGAACATCATAGTAGAAATAGAAGAGGACTTGGCTTTGGGAATCTGCCACCTAAATGGGATCCCAAAAGAAAGTACCTTACATTTCCTGAGAACAAGATTTGTACTCACTGTGGTAAAACAGGTCGCTACAAAAGTGAATGCAATGCAAAAAAAAAAAGCAATCCAAAAGAATAAAGAATTTGTTCAAGGGAAGAATAGACTACCAAGTTGGGATAAAAAGAATTCGATTCATCCTTTTGTCTATAGAATGGGACCCAAACTAGTTTGGGTTCCTAAGACTAACCCCTGATTTCTTTTTGCAGGTCCAAGTGAAGGGGAGCATCCAAAATTAGGTACATGGATAGTGGTTGCTCAAAGCACATGACAGGAAGCAAGAACCAGTTCTTTTCACTTGAGGACTTCAAAAGAGGTAATGTCTCCTTTGGAAATGGGAAGAAAGGTGAGATCATTGGGGGTTGGTAAGGTAGGTAAGACTGATTCTCACTCTATTGAGAATGTCTATTTGATAAATGGCCTAAAATACAGTCTAATTAGTGTATCACAACTGTGTGATAGAGGTAACTTGGTAGCATTCACCTCTACCAAATGTTTTGTGATTAATCTTACCACTGACAAGATTGTATTGCAAGGAGAAAGAGTGAACAATATATATATTGTAGATCTGTCCACACTTTCAGAAAATGAACTCACTTGCTTAAGTGTGTTGGACAGTGAACCCCTCCTTTGGCATAAGAGACTTGGACATACTAGTCTAAGTCAATTCAACAAACTAGTCTTCAAGGACTTGGTGATAAGGATTCCTAACATTAAGTTCAAGGAAGATAAATTTCGTGAGGCTTGTGCAAGAGGGAAGCAGGTAAGATCTTCTTTCAAAAGTAAGAAAATGGTGAGTACTACCAGGTCGATGGAACTGGTCCATAAGGATATGTGTGGACCAACGAGGACAATGAGCAGATGTAGTAAGGGATATGTTATGGTGCTTGTTGATGATTACTCTAGATTTACTTGGACATGCGTTTTTAAAATATAAAGATGAAGCATTTGACATGTTCACTTCATTTGTTAGAAAAATTCAGAAACAATTAGGTAATTAACTTGCATCAATTAGGTCTGATCATGGTACTGAATTTGAAAATGCTAAATTTGTTGAAATTTGTGATAAGCATGGCATAAATCATAATTTTTCTGCTCCTAGGACTCCACAAGAAAATGGAGTAATTGAAAGAAAGAATAGGGAATTAGAGGAAATGGCAAGGCTATGCTACTTGCTAGTAAATTGCCCCATAGCTTCTGGGCAGAAGTGCATGCTACATCATAAATAGGTGCATGACTAAACTTTTTGTTGAGAAGACTCCCTATGAGTTACTTAAAGGGAGAAAGCCAAATATCCCACCTTAGGGCATTTGGATGCAAGTGCTTTGCGCACGATAATGGAAAGGACTCCCTAGGTAAGTTTGATCCCAAAAGTGATGGGGAGTATTATTGGGATATTCTTCACATAGTAAAGATTATAAGATTTATAACAAAAGAACTATGTGTATAGAAGAAAGTGTTCATGTGGTTTTTGATGAAACTAACATTCTTTCTGAGAGACAAGAACATGATGATGAAGAAATCGGGCTGGCTAGAGACTCAAATGAAACCACAGCCCAGACTGAAGCTGCACTAGAGGAAGGAACATGTGATGGAATAGGTCCTTCCACCCAGGGCAACCTGACAGGGGGAAATGACTAGAGAGGAACTGATCCTCAAACCTCGAGGGAACCTGTCCATGAACTTATTCCTCAACAACAAAATGGGGAAGGAACATCCGAAGAAATTGACACTCCTATAGCAACATCCAAAATTGGATATGGATGAACCTGGTTCATCTGCTAATCAGAAGATGTATAGGGGCATGATTGGGTCTTTGCTATATCTGACGGCTAATAGACCTGACATTATTTTTAGTGCAGACCTTTGTGCCAAATTTTAGGCAAATCCAAAGAAGTCTCACTTGACTGCTATCAAGAGGATCTTGAGATACCTAAAAGGTACCACTGATCTTTATCTATGGTATTCAAAAGGTAGTAATTTCAACTTAGTGGGATATATTGGTGCTGATTAAGTAGGTTTTCTTGTGGACAGAAAGACCACCTCAGGTATGGCACACTTTCTTGGTTCATGTCATGTGTCTTGGGCTACCAAAAAGCAAAATTTTGTGGCATGATCTACTGCTGAAGCTGAGTATGTTGTTGTTGCTTCATGATGTGTTCAGTTGTTATGGATTAAACAAAAATTAATGGACTTTGGAATTGATGTAGGTTGTATTCCCTTCTTTTGTGAAAATACTAGTGTAATCAGTATGACCAAGAACCCGATCCATCACAAAAGAACTAAGCACATAGATGTTATGCATCATATTCTGAGGGATAACTTTGAAAAAGGTTTTATCATTGTGGTTTTGTGCTACTAATAAGAAATTGACATCTTCACAAAAGCTTTGAATATAGATCACTTTGAAAGGAACATGTTAGAATTAGGGATGATTAAGATCACCTAAGAGCAACCAGTTCTAACTCAATGATTGGTTAGATAATTTGTGAATTTTGTAAATAACCAGATTAGATATTGCTCAGTCTCATACTTTTATTAGTATACTCTTGTTCCATGTGCTAAAATGTCTCACTGATGTCTCATGATATTATCCTTATTTTCTTGGAAAAAATCAGTCTTACACAAGAGAACTTTCAGTAAAGAACCTGGTTCATCGAGCTTATAAGGTATGTATTCTACACTCCGCATAATTTGAAATAACTGCATATGAATCATGAACTGAAAACGAGTCTCACTTTATCCCAAATTACTTTTGAACCAATTAGCTACAAATGAACTAGTTTCATCAAGAGTCCCATGCACCATAATTGGCAAAATATTTGGGGAAGATTCTGACGCCTCTTCAAACTGAAACTCCCAAGATGAAAAGACTTCTAACCTCCAAACAGTTGTTGTTACACACTCAACCTTTTCATCTTTAAATTGATCTGACCTTACCCTCTTATCTCAAATTTTTTTAAAGATCAAAACTCTTTCCATTTATCTAAGTTTCTGAACTGATCAAATGGCAATACCCATGAGAATCTCAAAAACTCTGAAAACCCTTACTCACCCAAAGAAGTTTCAACCACCCAAACCCCAAGAAAAACCATACCAAAATGATTGCATGCAAAATAGTGGCCAGTAGAGAATAAGCTAAGTGAGTGAGATGCTACAAGTCAGTCAAGCAGAAGAACCATATAATTCTGATGATCTGGTCTGCAACTGAGGGGGAAGAACCAGATTCTTCTAAAACTGAACAGGTAACTTCTACGTTTCTCACTCAGAGTTTGGTTCTGAAATTGCAGAAAATCTTGAGAATGGGTTTGTTCTCGTTGGGTGTGTGGCTGGTATTGAAAAAGGAAATGTTGTTACTGAAGACATTGGTGGTAAAAATAAAAAGTAAAAATAAAAGGAGAACGAGGGTGTTGAGGATGATGCGAGGAGAAGGGTGGAAGAACAAATGAATGGATTAGATTCACCCATTGGTTATGGATTACATGATGAGATACGTGCAATAGTGGTATGGAGTGAAGAAATTAGTGATAATGAGGAGACTATGAATGGAAGTATGAGGGTAGAATCACAGGAGATAGGTGATGGTTCTGGTGACAGAAGTGCAGCAGATGGGCAAGTTAAGTTAAGGAAACGGTTTCATGAACCAGTTCCTTCTCTTGCTAAAATAGACAAGAGTCCCAATCTGTTGCAAAATATGTCAGATAGTTACAGTCAAAAGACGAAGAAGCAGAGTAAGGCCAACGTAAAAAGGCCTTAGTTGAGAGTGCCAAGAAAGTTGTTTCGAAAAAAAAATTGGTAAGCCAAGTAGAGTAGTCTAGATTGAGGAGATGAACCTGGTTCACGAGGATGAAGATAAAGATGTGAAAGTAATCTAATGCAAAAAGAGAAATATTTCTCAAGAAATAAAGGTTGTGGCAGAGGGTTCAGTTGTGACTTAAGCAACCACGTCTACCAAAAAGAACAAAAAGGCTCAAATAGTGGAAGAAAATGGTTAAGGATGTTGAGATTGAACGATTAAAGACTAGTTTGGCTGAAGTAGAGGCTGAGAGAGACTATCTCAAGTGTGAGCTTGCAAAGTAAAACGAGAAGAATGGTGGTATTCTTTAAGATATGTTGAAACTGCTTCAAGCAAAGAACTAAGAACCTGGTCCTTTCCAGTCCTAAATCATTCATAGCCCAGTTGTAACCAGTGATCCAAGTGGGATTTCTCTGTTTTTTACTCATTGTTCTATGTTTTTATTTCTTCTTATGCTTTGTGGTAGGATCTTATCAATCAATGAAATTCACTGCTTTTGCTCAAATTATTTGTTGATATGTCTTAGATGGCTAATATCCTTCGATTGATAAAGAGAAAATTGAATCCATGATTGCATTTGAAGTAGCCCCAGTGACCATGAGTGATATCTGCTAAAATTTGGTTACTTAACTTAATTATGCAACTTTTCAATGATGCCAAAAGGGGGAAGATAAGGTGTGTTTTTGCTTTGGACTATGATATTTTTAACCTAATGAACCTGGTCCTTGATGATTTGTGACTTTAAATGAAAAGTGTTCTAACACTGTATTGATGTTGAGCTGAGTTGAAATAGGTTCCATGCTTATGAAAAACGTTGAGTTTTTCATCATCAAAAGGGGGGAATTTGTTGACCTGAGCGGTTTTGGTTTTGATGATTGACAAAGGAATACATGCATGAACCAGGTACATGGACAGTGTACACAAGTGACGGACAGAATCAAGCAGAATGCATGCACGTGAAAGAGATAAGTATAAGTGGTTATTTCTGATAATCCCTGAACGAAAATGTTGCATATTTGATAAGGAGCAGGACTCCTTACTTGAAGAAAATTCTATCCAAGATAAGAGAAGAGTTAGAAGTTGAAGTTCACTAGAACTCTTCCACCAAGGAAGAGTAAAGCATTAGAACTCTAGTTAATCTTTATTTACTAACTCTCTCTCTCTCTCTCTCTCTCTCTCTCTCTCTCTCTATATATATATATATATATATATATATATATATATTAGTTGTGTTCTCTTTTATATGCGATGCACACATACTGAAGTTAAGCAAGAATTGAGAGCAAAATAGCAAGGTATTTTTAGAGCAATTCCTATGAGTTTTAAGAGTGCGATCCTGAAGCTACGCGAACCAGATTGAAGAACCAACTCCATAAAGAGTTTTATGTATCTTTCTTTATTTCTAGTTCAAAGTGTAGTAGGCGTTTTGAGTTGTACCTTTTAGCTATCTTAGAAGCAAATTGTACTAGGTACCTGAGTTGTATTATTCAAGTTAGAGTTAACTTGACGTAACAGCATGTGGCGTGTTCCTATAAGGTTAGAGTTAATCCTTAGGTTTGCAAGAGATTGTAAACTCGAGTTGTTCAAGTTATAGTTAACTTGAAGCGGTCGCAACAGCCTGTGGTTGGTTGCTATAAGGGTTATAGTTAATCCTTAAGTTTGCAAGAGTTTGTAAACTTTGTTGTTGGCTCAGAGTTGTAGTGAGTTTGGGGAAATCCTACTGAGTAGTAGGCCGTGAGTTTTTCACCTTTTGAGCCGGGTGTTTTCCACGTAAAAATCTTTGTGTTCTTTAATTTCTGTATTTATTATTCCGCAACAATAGTATAAGGAACACATAGAAGAACCACGTCCTTCTATAATTTGTGCATCTAAAAAATTGGACACCACACAAATCACCCCGTTTGTGTGGTATTAAATTATAAAACATCAGTTGACTCAACAAAAAACCATACACTATTGATAGACAGTAGTTAAGCTCTTCATTTAGTTAATTTATAATCAAACATTATGTCGGCATTTTGATTTGACAAAATGTATGTGTTTGGTATTATTTCAATTAATTTGAGGACCCTTTTTTTTTTTTTTTTTTTTTTTTTTTTTGCATCAATTACTGCTCAGAAAGGGTAGCTGAAAATATCAGGAGGAGGACAACAAATTAAATTAGCAATCACGAATCAGATGAAAATATCTGCTGTCGTTTAGTTTTGGTAATTAAACAAAACGTGAAAAGTAGGAAAAAATATCACGGGGAATGCAACAAATTACAAAGTGTACGATCTTAATTATCATGCACTAAATTGGATTTTGTGATTGTGTTTTTTCTCTTTTAATTCCAATCAAATCATATCTTTAAAGTAGCTGAAACGTAAATCGTAAAAACTTTCATATGACGTGTCCAAAAAAATATATAAACGAAGAAATTGTAAAAGGATAAGCAAATGCTAGAGACACATCAGCTTGATAAGTTTATGACATAAACACGTCATCAACAGCTCGGATCCTACTAGGATATAATGCATCCATCTCACAAAAGGTTACATCTTGTTAATAAATATTACTATATTTTTAAGTTTGATCATATGATGTCTGATTCTCAATAATCTATTTAGCTCAAATTCCTATCTAATAATTCCATTTCCACATCAGAAATAGTAGTATAATTATTACTGAATTCCTCCAAGCTAAGGCATATTTTAGTTCAAAACATGAAAGAGATTAGAAGGACTCCTGTGATAGCTTTTTCACACTAATTCAATGTCAAATAAGACTAACATTTCAAACGTGCTAGTTTTAACATTTCAAATAAGACTAATATTTTCATTTTAGTTTTGCACTTAATGAGTCGATTGGTAGGGAACATATTATTCTCGGCTTATAATGATGAGATTCAACTACTAGAATTAAATATTAATGAGATTATTTAATGAATATATTTTTATTCGTTATTTGATTCATTGGATTAAAAATAGGATATACATAGTATAATATAAATATGTTTTTGGTGTATAGTAGAAAAGTTAGGATAAACTTTTATTTTCAAATATTAATCTTGGATTATTTAAGACTTTGGGGAAAGAGTCGTGGAGAAGAGCATCTTTGTCATTTCAGTATTTATCCTAGAATTAATCAACTCTGAATTATAATCTCACCCTAATGTGGATATAATAATATCAAATTGTGGGAGTAAATAATCTTAGAATTGCTAGTTTCAAATTCAAAAATTTTAACCAAACGCAATATAAAATAACCTTACATTTAATTAATCCGAAGATTATTATGCCTTTCAGGCATACCAGACGACCCTTAAAAGTATGTGTCAATGTGAAAGCTCCCTTCTGATGTGTGTGTGTGTGTTATAAAGTGATTTCTAGAAACTGTTTTTATTTTTCATTTGTGTTGTTGGGTTAAAATTGAGAAATTATCTTTCCAGTAAAAGTATTTATGTCAACTAGATGCACGTCGTTCTCACTAGACCCAAATTTCTATCGATGACACACTTAAATTACTTTTAGGACTCTGATAAAACCAAATCTTGAAATATAAGATTTAAATGGTTCTTGGGTAGTGTGCATATGATGAAGTGAATAACAATCATTCTCCAATTATTGCTCTGATCTCTCTCTCCTTTCTTATTTTTCCTTCGCTTTTCATCAATCAGAAAATGAGATCAGTAATATCTCTCTCCATTTCAAACAAGACAAACGTATACTAAATAATATTGTTGAACCAATCTCCTCCCTCATTTGTTTTTCGCATATGGCTAAGGGCCCATAAAATTTTGTTAGAAAGACACATGCAATCATGTTACGTGAACGTCTAGTAGTTACAAAACTTTCGTGTTCATGACAGAGGCGGACCTACAGCGATGAGTGCGGGTCACGAAAACCCGTTAGATTCGCCAAAAATTATATATATATATATATAGATAGATAGATAGATTTTATATGTACTGTATATCCAGATAAGACCCCTTAAATGATTTACTTGGACCCCCTGAAACATAAAAGTTGGACGACAGCGGTGGTTGAGCTTCTAGTTTAAGCACCTTTCCAGCTTTCTAGTGTTCGAGACCTAGTTCAAGCAAAATTAGCATTTTTTTCTTTCTTCTTTTATTTTCTTTTACATTTTTAGATTCGATGATGTGTGTGTGTGTGTGAAAAGAAAAATTAAAGAAGCCCCGACACCGCTTCTATCAACATTGCTTCCTATAGCACCTATTTTGCAAAGTAATCTTTCACTCTTTGCCTAGTGCTTTTTCTTTCTTTAAAAATTTCTGGTTGTTTATATTGCGAATAAGTTGTCATACTTATTAATTTCTTGAAGAACTGCACACAAAATTTTATCGTTAACTATTGGGATATTTAAGGTTTTTGGTGCCCCCGTTGCGTTCAAATCCTGGGTCCGCCTTTAGTTCATGACCAGTACTATAGTCAACCCTCGAGCATTTCGTTTTTGCATTTTGCAATATACGCAATTTAATTATGTTTTACCCAGAGGCGGATGCAATGTGGTAGTTATGGGTTCAATTGAACCCATAACTTTTTTTCGATGCGGAGTAAAAATTTATGTGTAAAAATTCATTAAAATTGCGAAAATAATATATTTGAACCCATAACTTTAAAAATATAATGTATGGTTAACCTAAAAATCGAGTAACAATTAAACTTGTAATGTGGTTTTAAGGATACGTGATTCCGCTTAATACTAATTGATTAACTTAGAGATAAATGAAGTGAATTGACAAGAATGTAAAACAAACCAATGCTTAGACAATGGCCTCGAGCTGATGAACCCTCGAGAATAATGAAGTAAGAACAACTAAAGAACAGTAAGTTGATGAGCAGAAAAAGAAATATTATATTGCCTTGATATTCGTGAATATAGTCCTTACAAATGATGAAGATTCCCCTTTATATACTAGAGAATTCCTAATTATGATACAATTCTAATCACAGAAGTAAATCTCATGATTGGTACCAATAACCGCTCTTGATTTGATACGTTCCGGGATTTTCGCTGTGATCTTCGACCAGTTACAGATATATCGTCATTCTGTTATTATGCTCCACTCGAAGTAGGTCATACTTGGTCTCGATTGTTGCTGGCCTCGGTCTCAATGGACACTTCGATCTCTAGGCTTGATGTCTCATCTTCGAGCTTGGGTTTGATTCATTACGAGGCTACCCCCGAAGCAGCCCCCTTGCCTCGATCAAACAGTAAAATCGGGTAGGACCAATTTGCTCGTATACAGATAGTCCCCTCATTTCTTGGAGTGTAACGTGAATAAACGAACTGAGACGTCGATTTAATACCTCGACCAATTATGACATCACCCTCGTGACATAAGTGATGGAGGCGACTGAAGCACCGCGTCTGTACTGCTCTCAAGATCAATAATTAGTGCCAGTTGATGGTCGGCCACCAGTGTTTTCAAACCATCACAACATATATTATAAATAGACCATCTTCATAATTTTCACAAACTTTACTTTCAAGATTTCCCCTAATCTTCAAAAACTCTTTTACTCCTTCAAGCTTATCAACTATGTCGGTTCTTCAAATCCCGTTTGCCAATTTTTTCTTAAGACAACAAGTTTCGTCTTATTATTTCTTTGACCTTATATAACAATGGAGAAAACATCAAAAACCGTTCTCCAAAAGGAAAAAGACTTCTCATCGCGGTCGGCCGGCGATAAAACACCGGTAGAGCCACATATCGAAGAGTGCATTCCCGGGTCATGCGACCTCATTTCCGATTTTAAAGTTGAAAACTCTCTCCGGTTCCTAGCGGGTGTGAACCCATGTCGAGATATATATGCTCTATAACTTAAGGCGATCTAAAGCAGGTGAAAAAAGATTGCCACTGGAAAAAAAAAAGGTGGTGATTCCTACCCCCGAGGTGGATATTACCACCCATGTGAAAGGGTTTTTAAGTGTTTACACTTACCCTTTCACGTTGGGTCCCGTCGATCCCGTTATAATTGAATTCTGCCTCCAATACCACATAACCCAAGGCCAAATCCACCCCTCTTTTTGGCGCATCATTATTTTGCTCCGATTTTTCGTGAGCAAGTTCGAAGGGATGTCTTTCACCCTCGATCATCTCATTAGACTATACAGCCCCCGTCTCTATCGAGGCGGATTAATAAGGCTTCAGCGCCAAGCTACAAAAGTGATGTTCTCGAGCATAGACGAGGACAAAGATCGAGGATGGATGGGTCGGTTTGTCTGATTCAAGACTTTTGACATAATCCCGGCCGAGAAGATGCCATTCCCCGAAGAATGGAACATGAAGTGTAAGTACAAACCCACCAATAGCTTATGTTGATTTTTTTGCTTCCTTTACCTTTTCCCATCTACATTCTTCCTTATGGTGCAGCGATCTCTTGGGTGCCCGGTGCAATCCCGAACCTCGCAGGATGGGTTCGAAAACTGGCATCGACTTCTTAGTATGCTGAGCGCTTGTAGCGGGTTTTGGCCGAGGGCCGATGGGAGGCCAAAAATCATGATAAGTTTCTCTGTCTGTGTTTGATTCTTTCCTATGAAATGCTTCATTTTTATTTAATTCCTCCCATACAGATCTTGGAGACAAAGTCGTCATAAGGCCGCCTCCACCTGGGGAAGAGGAGGTCCCAAAACCGGCTAAGGATAAGAAGAGGAGAAGGGACTCGCCTTCTGATACTCCAAAGCCTAAGAAGAGAAAGGCTCGTAAGTCAAAGAATGACTCCGCCACTCTGCCTGTTGTCGTATCCCAAAAGCTACGAGATGAAGAAGAGGAGGGAGAATATGTCGACTATGTGCTGGTGGCTCGAAAGAAGGGAAGCGTCAAAGCTTCAAAAATAGCTGAGCCGGTGATGGTCGAGGAGGCTCATCTTCGGACCGAGGAGATTTTGGAAGATAGTCCGAGCAAAGTCCCCGAGTTATTGGGTACTGATGATGTCTCCCGCTGTGACGAACAATCGGCGAGCGTGCCTGAAGGGTCCGATTCTGAGGTCCTTCGAAAAGGAGAGAGTTCCCCAAGTGACTTGCTTGGGGCGATCAATATTGATGATTCTCCACCCGGCCCCACATTTTCTGAAGGGCAATTTCGTGAGGCTCAGTCTATGGAGAACCCCGATGCCGGAACATCCCATGAAGGAGATGAATATTTCGTGGCTGAGTCACGGGGGTCGATGATGTTTCTGACCTGGATGTAACGATCATTTTTTATGAGGCTCAGCGACTCCTGAACCAAGTAAATTTTAGTCTTCGTTATTATGTTTGTGTTTGCTTTTATTTCCTTTTGTCTGATTTCCTTTCTTTCTACATAGGCTGTGATGCTCCATCTAGAAGCGTTTTCCAAATCCCGAGCTGAGATGAACTTGTGTGAGGCCGATCTCAAAAGGCTCACGGAGGAGAGAGACACCATCAAACTCCTCTATATGCTAAAAGAAGGGGAGATCAGGGACCTTCGAGCTGAATTGGCAAGAGCTCATAAGGAGCAGACCATTCTCATCGAGAAGCTAACATAAATTTTTGTGGAGCTTGACATGTTAATTTGATATTAGCGACTAACACTTAGATCCTGCAGGTTCAACTGAAGGCCGAAAAGATTAAGCATCTGCACGAGGAGGCTGAGGTGAAAAAGGAAGAGTCTTTAGGATGGAAGCAGAACATAAACCGCCTCGCCTCAGAGAAATATATGGATCGAGCCCAGCTGTCTTTGGTTGACCGTCAACTCCAAAGCGTGAAGGAGGAGAGCTTGGCCCGAACCAAGAAAATTGAAGAGCTCGAGACTCGGTTGGCCTCTGAGCTTGCAAAGGCCACATCCGAGGAGGAGGCTGTCGTGGCCGTCTATCGAGCCGATGCTGAAGCCGCTAACGCTCGAGCAACGGAAATTTATGATGCATCTCGGGTTCGATTATCCTGCATTTTCGAGCATACCAAGCTTCATTCTCGAAGAGAGACTCTCGAAGAGATTCATGCTCGTGGATTTAACCTCACGGCAGATATCGAGAATGTGAAGGTGCTGGAGGACGAAGCCAAAGCGTTACTCTCTGATGATGATGACTCTGGGAGAGCGAGTGGATCCGAGAGCAGCGGAGATGAAGATGAAGCTCCCGGTGAGGATGAAAATGAAGCTCTCGAGGAGGATTAGGCGCTTAGAATTTTTTCTACTTTTTTTGGATTTTTGTGTTAGACCCTGAGTGGTCTTTGTAAATACTTTTGCAATATATGAAAGATACTTTTTCTTTCCGATTTGTCTCTGATTTCTGTTTCGTGAAAAAAAA
The DNA here is from genome assembly GCA_005239525.1 of Nicotiana knightiana. Classification (NCBI taxonomy): domain Eukaryota; kingdom Viridiplantae; phylum Streptophyta; class Magnoliopsida; order Solanales; family Solanaceae; genus Nicotiana; species Nicotiana knightiana. Next base: position 53,496 of record ML398189.1, read on the forward strand.
AATTTGCTTTCACTTATGAAAATTCTGATATCCTTTAAACCTTGTGAGAAATTTGACTCACTTTCTTGCCTTGTGAAAATTTTGTTGAAATCGGATTTCTATAGCCTCTATAATCGAGTGAGTACTTGCTCGAACTTAGAGTAGAAAAAACCCCTTAGGTTTTTTGGTTAGGCGAGTGCGAGTCCTCGAGCTCAATAATGTAATGGCCCTTAGGCTCTTGAATCAGGCCGATATGGCCTCGAAAGAGCGCCTTTTTCCCTTTTTGTAAGACCCTTGTCGGTCTCTTGTACACAGTTTTGTCAATATATATATATAAAGAAAATTTTCTTTTGAATGCCTTCTCAATTTTTGTCTTCAAACATGCTTTGTGCCTTGTAAACTTTTAGCACAATTTTATGCTTTGAACATATGTTCGAGATTTTGGTTTTGGGTGGCTTGATCGAAGTCACAATAGTCGAGTTCGAATAAGGTTCGAGACAGCAACAGTCCCCTTAAGGTTTGTATCGAGTAATGATGAATCCTCGAGCCGTAGTCGAGTGAGTTTTTATTCGAGCTTGAAATAGTGAAACCCTTAAGTCCAAATTGAGTGAGAACGCGATCTCGAACTCTAAGTGTATTGGCCCTTGGGATCTTTAAATTGGGCCAATATGGCCTCTAAAGGATGGATATTTTTTCACTCTTTCGTCTTAAAGACTTAGTAAAAATTTCTTATGCCTTAGCATGTATTTTTTACCCATTGGATTTTTTAAGGGTTTATGTTGATCGACATCCCTTTGCTTTTTGTGCCTTAGCACAAGCTTGTGTTAGGGTAATTTGATACCTCTTAAGGTTTTTCGAGGGCTGACTTTATCGAGGCCCTTCTGATTATTTTGTCGGGGGTAGCCTTTTCTTAACCGATTTTCAAAGAATTCGAAGGCCTGTTTTTATTTCGGGATTCGAACGTCTCCAAACCGCGTTAGTTCGGCCGTAGCCTTTGGGTATGCCTCTTGAGCTTATTTCCCATCAACACTTCGAGCTTGTTCGAAGCGTTAGTCCCCGAGAATGATGGCCTTGGCCTATAAATCGAGGGGTGCCTTTTTGAGGTCTTATGGATTCGAGTTTAGATAACTCGAACATGTTGATTTTCGACAGGAGTCCCCGAGTAGGGGGTTGACCGTTCGAGGTGCATTTGTACTTGGACCTTGAGCCATTTTCACAAAAATCATAAGCATGGAGCTTGTATAGTAGAAAATTTTCTTCGAGGCATAAGATATTTGATAAGGAAAAATGCTTCTTTGAATAATTTATTCATGCGTACATGTTTTTCCATTGGGGCTCGACTAATCTATATGGACACGGTTCGTTCGACCGTTTGGCCCATTACAAAGTTTCCCTATCAAGACCCTTTTGACATAAAGTATTTTCCTTTGAATATAAATCATCCGAGGGTGATGCCCTCCAGTATTCGAGGTTGAATGTAATAAAGCCTCGGATAGTTTTGAATTGTCCCCAGGTAGCACATATAATTGTTTCCTCGTTAAAAACCTCGCTGGAAAAACCCATTTAGGACAAAAACCGATCTAAGGAAAAAAGAGTGCAACACTTGATTTAAAACCTGAGGTCTCGATGTCTTTGATCGAACACCTACAATAAGTTAGTATCGAATATAAATGAAAAAAAGGAGAGAGTCATACCTTTGCAATAATATCGTTTGAGAAGTGATGTGTTCCAATTATTTGACAGTTGTTCGCTGTTCATCGTGCCAAGCTTATAAGATCCTTTTCCGACGATATCGAGGATTAGGTAGGTTCCTTCCCAATTTGGGCCGAGCTTCCCTTCATTAGGATCTCGAGTGTTGATGGTGACTTTCTTTAGGACTAAGTCCCCGACTCTGAAGTTACGAAGGTTGGTTCTCCTATTATAGTGTCTCTAGATGTGTTTCTTTTGTGAAACCATCCGAACGAGGGCGGCTTCTCGTTTCTCATCCAATAATTCGAGGCTAGTATTCATAGCCTCGTGATTTGATTCTTCCATTGTATGTCAAAATCTGGAGCTGGGTTCCCCGACTTCGACTGGAATCAAGGGTTCGGAGCTATATACTAAGGATAACGGGTTGCTCCTGTACTGGACTTCGATGTTGTTCGATATGCCCAAAGGACTTCGGGGAGGATTGCTCTCCATTTTCCCTTGGTGTCGTTCAACCTTTTCTTCAGGTTCTGAATGATAGTTTTGTTCGTTGACTCGGCCTGTCCATTCCCACTCGGATGATATGGTGTCGATAAGATCCTTTTTATTTTATGTTCTTCGAGAAACTTTATTACCTTGCTGCCGATGAATTGCTTTCCGTTGTCGCATACAATTTCTGCAGGTATCCCGATCGGCATATGATGTGATCCCAAATGAAGTCTATAACTTCTTTTTCTCTAACTTTCTCGAATGCCTGTGCTTCCACCCATTTAGAGAAGTAGTCAGTCATAAACAAAATAAATTTAGACCTGGAGCCGATGGGAGAGGTCCGATGATATCCATCTCCATTTCATGAATAGCCATGGGGATAGGACCGAATGAAGTTGTTCTCCGGGATGGTGGATCATAGGCGCATACCTTTGACACTTATCATGTTTTCGAACAAACTCCTTAGTGTCTTTTTCCAAACTGTCCCAATAATATCCTGCTCTGATGATTTTGTGAACTACTGATTCGGCACTAGAGTGGTTTCCACAAGTACCTTCATAGACTTCTCGTAGACCATAATCGGTGTCACCTGGTCCGAAACATACTGCTAATGGTCCGTCGAACGTTCTTATGTATAATGTTCCATCTTCCGTCAATGTGAATCGGGCAACCTTCGTTCGTAGAGCCCTCGATTTTTTAGGGTCCGATGGGAGCTTTCCGTTCTTTAAGTATTCAATATATTTATTCCTCCAATCCCAAGTTAAGCTTGTGGAGTTTATCTCAACGTGACCTTCTTCAATCAAGGATCTCGAGAGTTGAACGACAGTCCCCGAACTGATTTTAACCTCCTCAACTGATGACCCCAAAATTGCAAGAGCATCGGCTTCACTGTTCTGTTCTCGAGGTACGTTCTGCAAGGTCCATTCTTTAAAATGGTGCAAAGTCACCTGCAACTTGTCCAAATATCTTTGCATTCTATCCTCTCGAACCTCGATGGTTTTGTTTACTTGGTTTACTACCAGAAAGAAGTCGCACTTGGCTTCAACGACTTTTGCTCCCAAGCTTTTAGCTAGTTCGAGACCTGCAATTATGTCCTCGTACTCGGCCTCATTATTAGTCAATTTAGAATTTTTGATGGACTGCCTAATAGTATTGCATGTGGGCGGCTTCAATACAATGCCCATCCCGGACCCCTTCACATTCAAAGCGCCGTCTGTGAAAAGGGTCCACACCTCCGATGATGTATCTGATTTTAACAAGAGTTCCTTTTCGACTTCGGGTACAAGGGTTGGCATGAAATCGGACACAAAGTCCCCTAAAATTTGAGACTTGATGGCCATTCGGGGTTGATATTCGATATCGTACCCACTGAGTTCGATGGCCCATTTGGCCAAATCAGCCCAACAGTTCAGGCTTATGCAAAACATTACGAAGCGGGTAAGTGGTTAATACACATATGTGGTGACATTGAAAATACGATTTCAGCTTCCTAGAGGTGCTTATCAGTGCAAGTGCCAATTTCTCTAAGTGTGAATATCTAGTTTCTGCTTCTCCTAGAGTTTGACTTACATAATAAACAGGAAATTGTACCTTGTTCTTCTCGAACCAGGACCCCAGTTACCGCGATCCCTGAAACTGCCAAGTACAAGTAGAGTTTTTCATCTGCCTTTGGAGTGTGAAGTAAAGGTGGGCTCAAGAGGCATCGCTTCAATTCCTCTAACGCCTATTGGCATTTCGGGGTCCAGGTGAAGTCGTTCTTCTTTTTGAGTAAAGAGAAGAATTTATGGCTCCGATCCGACGATCTCGAGATGAATCGGCCTAAAGCGTTTATACGCCATGTCAGCCTTTGTATGACTTTAACACTGTCCATGACGGTGATGTCTTCGATGGCCTTGATTTTATCGGGGTTGATCTCGATCCCTGATTTGACACCATGAAGCCAAGGAACTTGCCCAATCTGACCCCGAAAGAACATTTCTCGGGGTTGAGCTTCATGTTATATTTTCTCAGTATCTGGAATGTTTCCTGCAAATGTGTTAAATGGTCATCTGCGCGCAGTGATTTAACTAGCATGTCATCAATATAAACTTCCAATGACTTTCCTATTTGTTCTTCGAACATTTTATTTACTAGGCGTTGGTAAGTAGCTCCTGCGATTTTTAGCCCGAAGGGCATTACATTATAACAATATGTTTCATACTTTGTGATAAATGAAGTCTTTTCTTGGTCTTCCGGGTTCATTTGAATTTGATTGTACCCGGAATAGGCATCGAGAAAACTAAGGATCTCGTGATTGGTCGTGGCGTCAATCATGTGATCGATGTGGCAATGGAAAAGAATCTTTGGGACACCCCTTGTTTAAATCCTTATATTCTACACGCATCCTAAGTTTGTTCCCTTTTTTAGGAACTACGACTACATTGGCTAACCATTCGGGATATTTCACCTCCCGAATGGACCCTATTTTGAGAAGTTTAGTTACCTCATTCTTTATGAATGTATGCTTTACCTCAGACTGGGGCCTTTCTTTTGTTTCACCGGTCAAAACTTTGGGTCTATGCTTAGTCGATGTGTTGTTATCTCCGGGTGGGATCCCTATCATGTCTAAGTGGAACCAAGCAAAACAATCTATGTTATCAATAATAAATTGAATAAGCTTTTCCCTGATTTCAGGGGTTAACCCCGTTCCCGGGTATACCTTTCGCTCGGGAAGGTACTCGATTAATATAACCTATTCCAACTCTTCGACAGTTGATTTGGTGGTTTTGGAATCTTCGGGAACAACAAAAGTTCGAGGAGTCAAAAAATCTTCCTCTTCTTCTTCTATTTCCTGCTTCTCCAATTCGGCCGAGGCCGGTGGCGGTGATTTCTATTTGGCTACCTGTTTACCTTTGATGCTCAATCCTTCCGATGCCGATATAGGTATTACCTCATCGACCGCGAACATTTCTTTTGCAGCATGCTGCTCCCCGTACACTGTTTTTACCTCGTTTGACATCGAGAATTTCATTATTTGGTGGAGATTCGAAGGACTGCCTCATGTTGTGGATCCAACGCCTCCCGAGTAGGGCGTTGTATCTCATGTCTCCCTCGATTACGTGAAACTTGGTATCTTGAATGGTTCCGACCACGTTCACCGATAGGATAATCTCTCATTTAGTTGTCTCACTGGCCATATTGAAGTCGTTCAAGACCCCTGTTGTGGGCACGATCTGATCCTGTAGGTCGAGCTGCTTCACGGACCTTGATCGAATGATATTTGCCGAGATACCTGGATCCACTACAACACGCTTAACTTGAAATTTATTTAACAAGATAGAAATTACTAGAGCGCCGTCGTGAAGCTGAGAAATTCTTTCTGCTTCCTCGTCGTTGAATGATACGGCGCCTTCTGGCACATAATCTCGGGTCCTTTTTGCCCTAGTAATTGATACCTTAGTGCGTTTGAACACGATCCCTTTTGGGATATCGACCCCTCCAACGATCATATGAATTACATGATGCGGCTCCTCCTGTTCGTTTTTCCTGTTGGCGTCCCTTTCCCTGAAATGATTCTTGGCTTGATCACTTAGGAGTTCTCGATGGTGGCCCTCATTGAATAAATGGGCTACCTCCTCTCTTAGTTTTCTGCAATCCTCACTCCTGTGACCATGAGTGCCATGATATTTACACATCAAGTTGGGGTTTCTTTGGGAAGGATCGGTCTATATGGGTCTGGGCCATCTAGTATCTTTGATCCTTCCAATTGCCGATATTTGCTTGATGCTTCGATACTAAAATTATATTCCGACAATCGAGGTACCTCTGTGGGATCAGCATACTTATCAAAACCACGTTTGCTCATAAGTCCCCGAGAATTCTGTCCTCGAACACTTCTTCGATCGTTCCGGGCGAAATTGCGTCTTGGACCACTGTTCCTGCGATCTGCGGTGTACGGTTGATATCAAACATGATCATATTTTTGATCATTTACTCATCAACATCGAATTGATTACATGCAAAATCAGCCGAATGTTTGAAATTTCAGCAGCGGGGGTTGTAGCAATACTTCTGCGGTGGTGTAATATTTGATATACTTGCTCAAAGATGGGCCGCACATGCACTGCGATCATCGGGTCAGTTGGATTTATGGCAGTTAATACATCCCTCATCCAGGATAGTTTTTGGACCGTCTCTTTGCTAATATCACACGCTAACTTCTGAAGAAGTGAAAGGAGCACTCCTTGACTCAGAGGGAGAGGATTCAAGGACAAAATCCCTGGCAAATCAACCTGGTACAAGACACCAAACAATTATCAAGACTCCACTACAGAATGCCATCTTCAATTTGTTAGTGAAGCTAAATCAAGGAGAATACCATCCCCTCTCCCCTC
>ML398189.1:60483-77096 GCA_005239525.1 Nicotiana knightiana
TCATGTTTATACAAAACATACAAACGCACTTTCATGAAAAGTCGCAACCTTTGAAGTGACATTCTTTCATAAACGAGTTAAACAATATAAATTTTCAAGAAAGAAACAATTTTTCGAAAAATGCAAGTGACCAATTTCTGAATTGGTAGTTTCACTCAACTAGTCTTCACTAAGACTGAACAAAAAAAATGAGTGTACCAACTACCATATTGATTTCCACTATTTGTGAGAATATAGACATCATGTATAATATTTGCTCTATCATGCATAAGCTAAATGCCCCCACATTTCAAATATCTTATGCATTTTCTGTTATCCATATATCATCCACATGGCAATATTAATTGGTCAAATTTCGCATGTCATTGTTTGGGTGCTTGTTTTAGTCTGTAAAGTGACTTAACAAGTGGCACCTTATTTCTTTTCCAGGAACCACGAACCCTTCAGGTTGTTCTATATAAACTTCTTCCTCCAAATCTCCATTTAAGAATGATGTTTTCACATTCATTGATGGATTTCAAGACAGTACATTGTGCCAATGCTACTAACATTCATATGTATGCAATACTCGTAACCGATGAGTGTATGTCAAAATAGTAAAGACATTCTCATTGTCTAAACCATTTGACAAATAATCTTGCCACCTATTTGTCAATAGTACCATCAACTTTCATTTTCCTTCTGAAAATCCACTTAGAACCCAAAGGTTTATTTCTTGGATGTTGATCAACCATTTTCCCAAGTATGATTACTTAATATGGATTTTGTCTCACTATTGGCTGTTTCTTTCCGAGGAAGACATAACTACTTCCAAAGTTTGAAGCTCATTTTCTAACAAGAATGTCAGAAAATTTGGTTAAAAGGAAGTAGTTGTCCTTTGACGGCTACTACGTCTTGGATTCACCTCATTAGGTGTACTTTCCTTTGCTTCTTCCCGAGGTCATTTAGATATTTCACTAGAAGACTCACATTCATTTTTATACAGATAAATATTCTCAAAGAATTCAGCATTATCGGATTCGATTACCGTATTAATATGACTGTCGAGATTTTCTGATTTATGAACCAGAAAATGATATGCTTTACTATTTCTTGCATATCCTATGAAAACGCAATCAACCGTTCTCGGTCCAATCTTCACCCTTTTGGGTTTAGGAGTTTGCACTTTAGTCAAACACCCCCACACTTTAAAATATTTTAAGTTGGATTTTCTACCTTTCCATTTTTCATATGGAATAGATTGCGTTTTATTATGGGGAACGCGAATGAGTATTTGGTTAGCTATAAGCATAACTTTCCCCACAAGTTTTAGGTAAACCAAAACTTATCAATTAGGCATTCATCGTCTCATTTGACGTTTTATTCTTTCTCTCCGCAATTCCATTAGATTGCGGTGACTAAGGGGACGTCGTCTGGTGAATAATTTCGTATTTCAACTCAATTTATTCAAAAAGGAGATTCAAATTCGACGCCCCTATTACGTTGTTGAGCCAACCACAAGAATTGTTGTTTGTGTCACAGCAGAGCCAGAATTAATAAATGGTGAAGTTTTTAATCTTCAAACCAATCTAACCCATTCAGATTTAATAAACGGTGAAGTTTTTAATCTTCAAACCGAGTAACATCTGATACAACTAGATCTAATAAGCGGTGGAGTTTTTAATCTTCAAACCGAATAATATGTGACACAATCAAATTTAATAAACGGTGAAGTTTTTAATCTTCAAACCGAATAATAAATTAGAGTAAAAATCACTACGATTTTAATCTCCAAAATGAGTATAAAGTCACTTAGACTTTAATTTCCGATAAATGAGTAGAAAGTCACGAAGACTTTAATCTTAACGAACAAGTAAAAAAATGCACGCAAATTTTAATCTCAAAGTAAGAATAGAAAATCACAAAGATTTTATTCTTTATAACGGGGGTAGAAAATCACAAGAATTTTCTCCAAAACATGAGCAGAAAATTACAAGTATTTTGAATTTCTTTCCAAATGGCTTTCCAATTAAACCATTATAACCCCTTAATATTTCAACAAATTTTGTGAGACACTGTTTTTCACAAACATTGCACTATTTAGGTTGTTCTTACTTCTTCTTCAACTATTAATTGCAATAATTAATCGAAAGACCAAAGCAAATAAGTCGTGATATCTCCTTCATCTAGATATAAGAAAAAAATTCCAAATTTACCTTAACAAAAGATCCTCCCGATGAATATGAATCCAACAGATTGCCTAAGATCATCCGAAATAATTCATTTCATCGCTTCTCTTCGAGCAAAAAAAACATTCAGAATTTCATTCTGAATTATCTCTCTTTATTCTCATTTAATAATAATTCTATTAAAATTCCTTAAGATTGTTGTTCTATGTTTCAAAATCAGAAATTAGAAAATTGTTAGAAGAAATAGAAAATCTGTAAACGATAAGAAATATTCCGAGTCCACAATTTTCTTGTGTATCCTTAAGGAATTTTAACCCCCTCACAAGTTGCCAAGGTAATGGATTAAATCCTCCCAGGATGAAACGGAATAAACATTCCTGTAACAGTGGCAATAGAAACTGCAGGATACCAACGAACTCAAAGAACAGAGCAAATCACACTTGACCCTTATGTTTATTTAAAAAAAATATGCAACAAAGTAGAAAGAGAGGAGATAATTTCAGATTTTTCTATATCGAAAAATGAGGCCAAGCCTCTAAATTTATAGACAATCAAGGGGTGAGATGAAGAGGTGCAATCCAAAAGGTACCTCTTCCATTTCCCATTCACACCCTTTAATAAAAACGCAACAACTTCGATCTCTAGGTTTGATGCCTCATTTTCGAGCTCGGGTCCGATTCATTTCGAGGCTACCCCCGAAGCAATTCCCTTGCCTCGATCAAACAGTAAAATCGGGTATATAATGGGTTTAATGATAAAAATTTTAAAAATTGAACCCATATAATTTAAATTATGAATCCGCCCCTGGTTTTACCGAGATAAGTTTGAATTATTTTTGTTTCTACAACAGTTCGCAATGTTTCTGCTTTGCGTAATTGCGTCGCTCAAAGACTAAAGGTTTATCGATCGGTGCGTCATTGACTCCACTTTGTATAGCTTTACTTCTTGAATTAGGATTTTCATACGCGACATCAACAGATATTTTTTTCTGCTGAGCTGAAAAATACAACGATTTATTTGTTTTTTGTTTTTACCAAATTTAAATAACCCCATAAGTTAATTGCTTCACAGAAACAAAACTGTGAAATTCACCACACCCCCAACATTTCGGGCTTAAAAAACTGTACGTGATAAAGTAGGAGCTGCTTATGGTAAATGACAATGCGAATCAGATATTCAGATCAGCTACAATTATAGAAATTATATAATATGACTTACTCCCACTGTGGGAATTCAAAATCACATTGTTAAATATTCTGTCCAAATGATTATCAGCACCATATTGCTGCTCCTTGACAATTAAATACACCAAGTAATATAACTCCATTGAAGTATTTTATGTTTCGAATTTTAACAAGACCTGTCACAACATAATTAATAGTTGATTAATCGAATTAACTTTTGGGTCTCTAGTCTCAAGCATTTGTCTTGTGAATAAACACCCGAGCTAATGTGGGTTCAAGTTGTCATCCAGTCCTTCAAGTGTTAATCCACAAAATTGGATGGCCCAACAAGAAGTAGGAATGATGCAATTTTGGAGTCTGCTAAGTTCACACGGATCTTTTGCCGATACGATATTCACTATAGATATTTCGGTTCGTTATTCCATATTAGGATTTCATATTTTGGTATATCGAAACAGCGAACTTTTTTTAGTATGCATATTAAGTAGCTTAATTTAAATTTGCTCCAACCATAAATCAAACCCAAGTCTCATTTTTCTTTTTAGCTTGTTAGAATACATTGATATTAGTATTTCAATGAAGTGCTGAAATTAAGCTTGTGGAAATTAAATCTGGTTTCTTTGTGCTGCTACTACCTCAATTCAATGCTATATTTTGTTTGTCACATCAACTTTCACCGATATTTATAAATAGAAAAATGTTTTTGGTCTATCATTAAGTAAGAATATTGACCTTCAATAGCTACTAAAAGATGTATACTTACTGCATCTAATAAATTAGCACGAATGATATTTACTTGTCCCATAATGTAACAGAACATTCAACTTTAAGTAATCTAGACTCAAAATGACTTCTGCTTTCGCTATTTTGAGTGGTTTTTGCTGTATTTCTATTTTGTGAATTTGTATAATGCGTTGGTTTACCTTGCTTTCTTTTCACTATATGAAAGTTTGTTTGGTTGCTGTATGAAAACGGACAGCAATTTGTTGTTGCTGCTCGTTAATTGCACTAGCAGCATGCTGCATTCTTTGTGGAAATTTGTCATGCAAATTGATAAACCGAAATCAAAATCGTATCGAACACGGTATTTGATATGCACAATTGATAAACCACATACTAAAATATCAAATCGAAATTCTTAAATACTAACCGAAGTACCAAACGTCCATCCTAGTGCTAACAAGGTAATGTCTAACCCAAAACTCATAAGTGAAACTGATTATGGGTTGAGAAATGGACAATCAATATCATCTTATACTCTAGACATCATTTCTTTTAACTATTGACATGTCGATTTTATATATAAAGTTGACTCATCAAATGCCACTTATTTAACGATTTTCAATTTTTTAAAAAAGAAACAAGAGATCAATTTCAGCAAGCAATCAAAGACCAACAAAGTTTTTTTAATGTATTACTTAGGGTGTAGAAATGATGCATTATGTTATTTAATTCAAGAATTGCCTCATCAATCAAATCAAAATAAAACTATTGGATCAGTTTCAACTAAATTGACAAAAAGAGAAGAGAAATATTGAAGTAGTGGTAGACCTCAACTATTATGAATTATTTTTGTAATTAATTTAGAAATGGTTCTAGAAAATGTTTCTAGATGCGTTATCCCTTTGCTTGAATGCAATTATCATTATTCATGCTACTATATGTTAGTGCATGCGTATATATCGTTGGGTCCACTAAAATTGAGGTCCAACCGTACAACCCAACAAATATTTTGCAATTTTTAGCATTAAAATTGGAAGAGACGGCAACAGTCGATAAACAATAGTGACATTTCTCCAAATTAAATATAGGGTTTTTTGTAGAGTGAAAGAGAAGGGCTTCTAGATGCATTGCCACGTCAGAAAGGACAGTCCTTTTTTTTTTTTTTGTATATAGAAAGGACACTAAACATTTATTACCCAAACAATACTAATGTATCATGGCCTAGTAATTTTTTATTAGGTCAAAATACATTTAATCATAAATAATTGAGATGTGTTTATTTATAAACACGTGTTATGAATCTGTATATTAATTTGGTGTAAACTCACGATACAAATAAATATTAATTACCAAGAAATACTGTCCTTAACAGTGAGCTTGTGACCACGGTTTTGTACTATTCTGTCCTCCTGTAACTTTGGGTTAGTGATGATAGAAGCGATGTAACATTTATACCTATCTACATCTTTTTTTCTGTTCTTGAAAGGAAAGATTATGAGTCCATATATAAGACTAGGGGTGTTCAAACGAATCAGAAAATTTTATTAAATCAAATTAATTAAAAAATTCGACTAGGCTTGATTGATATTGAATAAGAAAATCTGAACTAAACTGATATTTTAATATATAATTTTTTAAATACATTTTTAAGATTTTATATTGAATTTTCTTTTTAAAAAATGTAGAAATAGTTGGAATTCTCATGTGTTAACCTTGAAAATGTACATTGACGGAAAATTATTGATAGACGACTAATAAAACAACTATCATGTGTTACTAACAAAATTCTCCAATTAGAATATTTTAATAGATCATATGTTTGTCAATTTTTTCAATATTTACTAAACATATATTCACTTATCAAAACTTTATCTATAACTTTAACAAAGTAAGATTCGAATAATATTCATGTAACAAAAAATCCGAAAACCCGACAAAACCGAACAAATCCAAACCGATATAGTTGATTTGATTTGATTTTGATAAAAATCAAACCAACCCGGTGCATGTACACCCCTATATAAGACCTATCTTCATCAAGTAATGCTAGTTTACAAGGTGTGGATTGGATTAAGAGAATTATTAAAGAACGTTAAAGGCAATCCTATAAAGGCTTTCCGACATAAACATGTTTTTTTACTGTAACTCTTTGCCATTTAATCACCGTTTACCATTAATTCACTTCCCAAATCCCACTGGGTAGCTTCAACCTACTTTGAGAATTGAGAGATGCATGCTTTAAAGGACAGAAATTTTAAGATTACACGTGTGGATGTTATAATATTTGTAAATAGCATTTCATTGATACCATTTGTATACATTATTCGTTGAATTAAGTCGAGAGTCTAAATAAATTGTATACTATAATTTTTCTGCATCTTTCACGTTTTAAGACACCATATATGAAACACGAGTTGGGTAATTTCTACCAATGCAATTGATCATCTATGTCGCAACACTTAAATAAAAAAAAATTATATATCTTTTAAGTTAGAGGTGGTAGATATAAGAAATCATTGCTAAAACAGTTAGTAATCTCATAGGAGTATAATACAAAATAGCAGCATAAGACCTTGTACGACAAGCATTGGAGGCCATAATATAATCTTCATTATAACACTATCTACAATAGCTATCGCATGATTGAAGTTCTATTGTTGTTCAAAGTTACTCCCTATTTTTAATTTAAATGACACACTTTTCTTATTAGTCCATGTAAAAAATAATGACATATTTATATATTGAGAAATAATTTAACTTTAAACTTTTTATTTTACTCATTTTATCCTTAATAATAAGCTTTTATAGCCATAAAAATAGGGAAAATTTCACATTAGAACAACTGGGATTCATGCTTTTCAATTTTATAGCTCATCTTTCAATTTACAATCAACTAGCCCAAAAATAATAGGCTAAACTCAACATCCAACTCTAATCGGTTCTCAAAATTACTATTTAATTTTTAAAAAGGATTCCTCAAGCATTTAAGTTAATATTCGAATCAGTAATTGTGACTCAAATATTAGTTCAACAAACAAAATCCATTTGGGTGGTGAAAATTAGATTTTTAACAAGCTTAAACATGTGGGTTTAAATTTCGAATTTGATTTTGAGAGAAATTTGGAGTGGGTGTTATTTAGACTTGTTAGAAATAGTATAAGGAGGTTGTATATAAAATTTGAAGTCATTTCATGGAGATTTGGACTGGTTTTGAATAAGACTGCAACTGAAAATCGTGGAAGAAGTTCGTCTACAGACGCTCGTATAAATGTGTATAATAGTGTATAAGATTTATTTATACACTATTATACAAGATTATACATACTTATACAAAAAACTGACTTCGTCTTCTTCCTTGTGTCTTCTCTGAAATTTAATTCAAATCTTGCTCAAATCTACTCCAAATCACTTCAAATTTAAATTTTGAACTTCTTTTGATATTTTCAATCAATTGGAATAACACCCAATCCAAAAAAAACTAACAAAATAAAAAAAAAAACATTTTCGAAAGCAAAGCTTTGAATGGTCTTCAATGGTAGACTTCTACTCTTCAATTTTCTTATATTGCAACCAGGTGACACAAGAGGAGAAACAGAAAATATACAGCTCGTTGAAGCATATGTCGAGGATGTGAGAAGAAGAGAGCGAAAACAATGCTGTAAGAACACAAATTTAATTCCATAATTTTTAGAAGCAATGGTTGTAAGAACTCATATTTTGAATTTGCTAGTATTTTCAAAATATGTACAATATGGACTAGAATAGGTAAACCTTAAAAACATGAGTTATTTTTTGTTATGACGTGAAGTCATGTGTATTTTCTTGTAATTCTTTCATAAAAATATTATAGTCCTACAAAGTTTTTGCTCCTTAAATTTAGTAATACAAAATAAATGACAAAAAGTTATGGCTAAGTAGTAATACTCAAATTCAATTGAAAGTTTCAATAAAAAGTACTTTACGAAATCGGATTAATGGGAACCAATACAAATAGGAGATAAACAACAGTAGAAAAGTAATAAAATCCAATTATTGAGCACACAGTCTTCTTTCCTCCAACTGTAAACCGATAGAAACGGTGGGTGCTCAAGATTCCCCTCCCTAACTTCCATTTTACATATAAAAACCTCTCCTTCACCTTCTCTTTAAATTATACACAACTTTCTATGTCTTGCTCCGTTTTCCACATATTCGTTTGAAGAATTGTATCAATAATTCTCCGATGGTTCAATCCCTAGCCATACCTGCCGGAATCTCCTTCTCTTTTACTCTTCAGAATACTTCTACTTCCGCCGCCGGCTTCTCCGACCGCCGTATCTCATTTCTCCGAAGGAATACACGCAGAGCATCGATATATGCTGCCGCCATTGCGGAGGCTCCACCAGCATTGAAGAGGAGAACACCGGCGAGTCTTTACGAGGTGCTAAGGGTAAAAGAAAATGCATCAGCGAAAGAGATTAAGGCAGCTTACCGGAATTTGGCTAAGCTATACCATCCCGACGCTGCCTCTCGGCCGGAGGAATCTTCCGACGACCGGCATTTCATTGAGATACACGACGCTTATGTGACGCTATCCGACCATATGTCTCGGGCTCTATACGACGTGAAGTTAAGCGCGGTCTTCCCTCGACGAGGTTTTGGGAGCTCCGACGATAGAGTTCGGATGAATGTTTGTGAGTTTTACCCGACCCGAAGATGGGAAACAGATCAGTGTTGGTGATGTCAGATGATTAGGGACCCACATTTTGCCGCGTGAACACTGTAATATATCAAATGGCATTTAGTATTTATAGGAGTATCCGTTTTTTGTTTCCTTTTCTGCTCCCTTCCGATTAGAAATCTTTCAAGTTTCTTTAACGATATCAGTAAATATATATCTCATAATTTCATCTCATACGCATCTCAAAGTGACAATATTTTTAAAAAGTTTGAGTTGAGTCATGAAATTGTTATATAATTACTTAATTTAATTTCTGAAGGGAAGAAATAAGAGACTAATTTCAGTACGACATGACAAATCCAACAATCAAAGACCAACAGACAATTTATATGTATTTCTTAGAGTATAATTGTGACTATCACAGACAAATTTATAATTTAAACTTCATGGATTTAACATTTAACATATTTAGCATTCAACTTATTGTGAATTTAAGTTTGTTTTCAAAAATCATATTTGTCGATATCAATAGGTTTTTAATTACTGTTTACATACATTGAGTTTTGTATAAAAATGATTAGGTTAAATTGAACCCACTGCCCAGAATTTTATAATACTAATCATTAAGGTGATTCATGAAATGTCACGTAACTACTCCCTCCGTTTCAATTTATGTGAACATATTTGACTGGACACGAAATTTAAGAAAAAATGAAGACTTTTAAAATTCGTGGTCCTAAACAAGTCAAAAAAGGCCAAGAGTATTTGTGTGGTTGTAAGAGCTTCTCATTAAGGGTAAAATTATATGTTTAAGCTAAATTGTTACCAAATTTAGAAAGGGATTATTTTTTTTGGAACGGACCAAAAAAGAAATATGTTCACATAAATTGAAACAGAAGGAGTAGTAATTTAGTTCGTAAAGGGAAGTTATAAGAGAGTAATATCAGCAAACATGACAAGTCCAACTAGGGGTGGCAAACGGGCGAGTCTGGTCGGATATAGATATCGAAAATGGGTAATGCAAAAAACGAATAAATCATCCGGCCCACTCCATATTCGATATGGACAAAAAATGAGTTATTCGGCTGATAAAATGGATATTTATATTATCCATGACTTCTTGAATATTGGGAGAAGTCCTAGTCTCCTAAACCTAATGAATCCCCAATTTCAGTATTTATAAATGAAAAAAGTTAAACTCATTGATTATTCATTTTTTAAGTAAATAATACGAATCTTATCCATATTTGATCAATTTTTTTAATAATTCATTATCCAACTTAATTTTTAATGAATAATATGATTGAATAACTATTTTTGAATCTATTTTGGCACCGCTAAGTCCAACCATTCAAGACCAACAAAAGAGTTTAAATTTAAATGTATCTCTTAAGAGTAGAAATGCGAGCCATGATATCAATCAAATTTAAATAATGGATCACTTTCATCTAAATTAAGGAAAAGTAAAGAAGATTTGAGGTAGTGGTAAAGCATGACTACCACAGAAATTCATTACTGCTATATTTTGTTGGTTATATATTAAGTATAGAAATGGATTAAAGGGAAAAGTTTCTAGAAGCCTTATCCTTGCTTATATGCAATTATTAATTATAATACAGAGCTAAATATAGATGAATTCGCTAAAAGTAGGGTCCAGCCTTCAAAAATCAAACCCAACGGAGACTTTTGTTTGCATAAATATCGAAGGGGACGTCAACAGTCAATGGAGAACGACAGTGACTTTTCTCCAAATTAGTTTTGCTTCTCTTCGTGGAGTGGAAGAGAAGGGCTTCTAGAAGCATAGCCACGTGAGAAATGACCACCTTTACGGTGAGCTTCTGATTTGTTACCTCAGTCTGTTAATTACAGTTTTGAACCATATTTCCTCTGTTTTTTAAGAGTAGACACAGCAGGCCAGACCCACAAAAATGGAGCAAAAATCTATCCCCTTATCATAATTTATTTTTACATATAAACATCTATTACTTAATTATGATTATATATTTATTAATTAATATTCTGTTGTTTTATTTTATGCAATCATGTGTGATTGGATACAAAGCTCAGGAGAAAAAATAAAATTTAAAACTTATAGCCAAACATGTTTTAATATTTGTATGGCTATAAAACTTTGAAATTTTGAGTTTTAAACATGCCAATATTATACTTTCAGGGATGACTCAGTTGGTTTGAAGGATACAGATGACCTTGGATAGATCCTCCCTTAATATTTTCTCGAGTTCGATTTACATCTCCAGTGTGATTTGCAGGCTATTACACATGGGAGGTTTATCTAGTGCGCACAAAGTGATCATTCGAAAGGCAGACATTGTGACAGAGACTGTAGTGGCTGCGAATTTTCCTGGGATTCCAAACAATGACTTTGTATAGACATTTTAATACTACATTATTCTTGAAAATGGGAGAGAGAAGAGTGGCTGTTCTTTTTCTAGCCCTCCATCCTTGAACAGGCTCACTTCCCAGTTCCCACCCCATTTAGTTTTGTATCATGTCAAAGTTTGACGATTGAATGAGAGATATAGCTAAAGATAGTTCAAAAGAGGCTAATTCCAAATTGTTCGGTCAAAATTTTGTAATGACCGGTCAACTAGTTATTTGCAAGTATAGTTAAAAGATAAATAACTTGCTGTATATCCTAATAAAAAATAAAAACAAAGTATCAATCGATTGGGAGAAAATTGTAACCCTAAGAAATTGTTTAAGAAATGGTTTGAGCTGATCACATTTGATTATACACTTTTAGTTAGTATACTTTGACCCGTTAATTAGACATTTGGAATCTGAAATAACTACTTTGAAGTTGCACTCCATAGATCAATTAAAGGGACAAAGCACTACCTATCGGATTTGTACCAATCCAATCTTAGTTCACTTTCCTTTACCACTCTTAAAATAACTATCTTTACGACTCGTTACCTATTGTATTTGTATCGTATTGTTGCTTTAAATATGATATTTATTTTGATCGATTACTTAAATTTTATTGTATCGTATCGTTAAATCTGTCGTTACGTAATGATGAAATATGTCACTTTATGTAATGACCAATTTGGTGTCGTCGCGTCGTTACCTTGTCTTTTTCTCTCAATCGTACCCTACATTATTATTAAATAATTTTATTTTATCATTTACTCTACCTTTTTATATATCATATCATTATTTTTTTTTATATAATATTACGAGTTTATTCTTTATATATGTGCTATAATAAAACGATGGCAAACGACACAATCTATCTAAACATTGTATTCTTCAAATGATACAGTACAATATAACACAATACAATATAATATAATACAACACATTATGAAACGATATATAACAACCATCCAAACAAGCTGTTAAACTAGAGGTCCTAAATATTAAATAAATTTTTGTCAAGCGAATAGATAATAGTTTAGGAGTAGTAAGGCGTATATAATAGTTCCTCCGTTTTAATTTGTGACACTTTTTTTTTATCGGTTAAAAATAGAATAATATTTTTTATATTTAATAACAATTCAACTCTAAATATTTTTTCTACCGTTTATGAAATAATTTAAAATCACATAAATTTGTATTATTTATTTTTGACCACAAATATTAAAAATCAAATATTTCCTTATTTCTTAAATTTTGTTAAATTACCTTCACATTAATTGGAACGGAGAACGGGGACAAGATTAGGCCTTGTACGCTAAGCATTTTGGAATTTGGAGGCCATAATCAACAGCTCCAACAGCATCTGATGTAGTAGTAGAAGTAGTTTTAAATCTACTATTCCCAATCTTCTAGAAGACATAAGAAAACTACGTACGAAAAAATGCCTCGTCAGCACACAGTCTTCCATTTTGTAACTGTAATCTTAAAAAAACGGTGGGTACGCCGTCCTCGGGTTCCTTAGACTTTTCCATTTTTTTATACTCCATAAAATAAAAGGCTCTTTTCTCAGCTTTTATTTAAATTATATTGCCCACAAAAAACTTTCTATATCTCACTCCGCTTTCCGCATTTTCGTTTGACAAATTGAAAAAAAATCATAATCCTCCAATGGTCCAATCCCTAACCCTAATTTCCCCAACTTCCTTCCTCTTTTCCGTTCATAACTCCTCATCTTCCTCCGCCGCTTTTGGAGCTCACCGCCGTGTTTCGTACACCGTGAAGAGTACTAAGAGATTGTCGATATGTGCTGCCGTCGTTGCCGAGGCTCCGCCGGCGTTGGAGAGGACAAGACCGGCGAGTCTCTATGAGGTGTTAAGGGTTGAAAGAGACGCTTCAGCGAAAGAGATTAAGGCTGCTTACCGGAATTTGGCTAAACTGTACCATCCCGATGCTGCTTCTCTGCCGGAGGAATCCTCCAACGACCGGAATTTCATTGAAATTCACGATGCTTATGCCACGCTCTCTGATCCTTCTGCCAGGGCGCTGTACGACCTCAAGTTAAGCGTAGTCTCTCGCCGGCGAGGTTTTGGGCACTCTCCCGATGGGTTTCGCATCAATAGGTCGGAGTTTTATCCGACCCGGAGATGGGAAACGGATCAATGCTGGTGACGTCAGATAATTAGGCCCCCACATTTCTCCGCCTTCACACTGTATTTTGTTAAGTGGCTTTAGATGGAGATCTATTAGCTAGTGTACATCCTGCGTCTTGTTCATTTTTTTCAGTCTCATTTCCGCTCCTTCTACTTGAGCCAATTGGCCAGAAATGAATTTTTTTTTTGGAGGAAACACATAGTATTTGACAATTTCATGGCTTCCTTTAGAAAAGTCGCGCAGATATTAACAGTTCGGAAATTCTTGTAATTTTTACTATTTATTTTTTCCGGGGAGCAGCGCGGGGGAGATATTATGTTATTTCAGTATTTATTGTTACTCTACTACGTAGTATTTTGGATAATAATGCGGGTTGAAGTAGGATGTCTCCGTTAGATAAACAAAATGTGCTACAAGTAATTTTTGTTATAACGAACAACGAGCTAATTTGGTTTTGTTTCATCTTAATTTTATGGTTTGCGAGATGTATCATCTAAAACTAAACAAATCAGCGAAAGATCTATTTACAAATCTGGAGAAAAAACTCCTATGTAATGATACATCAAAATGTGGGTTAAGGTCTTGACATATGTTGGAAGATAATACTCTCTTCAGGTGACTATTAAAGTAAAGGACGAAGGTCGATAAGGAAGGGCATTCTTACTTTGCTCGTGCAAAATTGGTTCATACGGAAGGAAGGATATATTAGCTAAGAATACAACAACATACCACAAGTGCAATAGCACATCATATTAAAAACTAAAAAGATGCAGATACAATTTGACAAGAGTATAAAGTTCTGATGGGAGTCCAAATTCCAAAGGATAAAACGGAACTCCAGCTCAATTTTTGCCCAACGGGAGACTAGAAAGGAACCAGAAGCCACCATAAAGGACCAGACTTCTACTACAAAAGTAAATAAATTAAAAAAAAGGACTTCTCCTCGCACATATAATAGGATCATTTAAAGAGTAATAAAAACAACACTTGTGAGTTCCCGCTTAAAATTGGAGTATAATAACAATGTACAAGTCAAAATTCTGTATATACGGAAAACTCACCCCAAAATACTTAACTCTACAACTTGAAAATTCTATTCTTTTTTTCTTTTTTCTTTTTTGCGCTAAGTCTCTACAACAGGAAAATTCACCCAACTGATTACAGTTTTACCTAGAAAAAGTAAAACAAAAAGAGATAATAGGAGGTTGGTGCAGACTTCAATTCTACCGTACCACTTGCCTTTCCATGGATATTCCTAGGATTTGTACAGGCTTGTATATTCATCAAACATGATCATATTTTTGATCATTTACTCATCAACATCGAATTGATTACATGCAAAATCAGCCGAATGTTTGAAATTTCAGCAGCGGGGGTTGTAGCAATACTTCTGCGGTGGTGTAATATTTGATATACTTGCTCAAAGATGGGCCGCACATGCACTGCGATCATCGGGTCAGTTGGATTTATGGCAGTTAATACATCCCTCATCCAGGATAGTTTTTGGACCGTCTCTTTGCTAATATCACACGCTAACTTCTGAAGAAGTGAAAGGAGCACTCCTTGACTCAGAGGGAGAGGATTCAAGGACAAAATCCCTGGCAAATCAACCTGGTACAAGACACCAAACAATTATCAAGACTCCACTACAGAATGCCATCTTCAATTTGTTAGTGAAGCTAAATCAAGGAGAATACCATCCCCTCTCCCCTCCCCCCCCCCAACCATAAACAACTTTTCTTTTTGTGTGTGCATATCTTTAACAATAGAATGCAAGCACGTATGAATTTATTTTCTTCTTTCATTTCTTTTAATCTTAGTCTTTCTTGTTCAACAGCCATAACTTCTTTTTTTGCTTAGGTTGCATTATTCATCGCCTCAACCATTCGATTTTTTTCTGATTGAATTATTAGTTAATCTATAATAACTGCGTACCAATTATATTATTTAAAATTTTTATGAAATTATTTTAATTGAAATTACAAATTAATGAAAATAAAAGATGGAATTTGTCTAATAGAATTTAAAAAATAAAAATTGAAATGAAAGATAATAATATAATATAGAAGAGAGAGAAGAATATAAAAAGAATATTCTTTTTTGGGGAAAAAATAGGGGAAATGGTTGGAGTAAGTTGTCCCAAAAATGGGAAAATCCCATTATGGGGACAAAAATTAGGGTTAGGGTTAGGGTTGGAGATGGCCTTAGACAATGCCCTCGAGCTGATGAACCTCCGAGAATAATGAAGTAAGAACAATTAAAGAATAGTAAGTTGTTGAGCAGAAGAAAGAAATATTATATTGTCTTGATATTCGTGAATGTAGTCCTTACAAATGATGGAGACTCCCCTTTATATACTAGAGAATTCCTAATTATGATACAATTCTAATCACATAAGTAAATCCCATGATTGACACCAATAACCGCTCTTGATTTAATCTGTTCCGGGATTTCCGCCGTGATCTTCGACCGGTTACGGATATCTCGTCATTCCGTTATTATGCTCCACTCGAAGTGGTCATACTTGGTCTCGATTGTTGCTGGCCTCGTTCTCAACGGACACTTCTGTTGTTCTATGTTTCAAAATCAGAAATTAGAAAATTGTTAGAAGAAATAGAAAATCTGTAAACGATAAGAAATATTCCGAGTCCACAATTTCCTTGTGAATCCTTAAGGAATTTTAACCCCCTCACAAGTTGCCAAGGTAATGGATTAAATCCTCCCAGGATGAAACGGAATAAACATTCCTGCAACAGTGGCAATACAAACTGTAGGATACCAACGAACTCAAAGAACAGAGCAAATCACACTTGACCCTTATGTTTATTTAAAAAAAATATGCAACAAAGTAGAAAGAGAGGAGATAATTTCAGATTTTTCTATATCGAAAAATGAGGCCAAGCCTCTAAATTTATAGACAATCAAAGGGTGAGATGAAGAGGTGCAATCCAAAAGGTACCTCTTCCATTTCCCATTCACACCCCTTAATAAAAACGCAACAATCCCCCACATGAATGGGGAATGGACATATGTGAAAAAATATGCATGAAAATACTGTGTGATTCACAATTAAAGACTAATTGCATCTGGATAGTAGGTTTCCATTTAAACTTTCCGTAGTGAACTTATGTCGGATATACTCGGTCAATCGGTAGATTTGATATCTTTGAACCGTCGAGCTTTGGTGTATACCTAGACAACCATAAGTCACACAATTAACCCTTAGCCGTCTTTTGGTTCTCATTGTTATGTTCGTTTCAGCCATGAACACTGCCTGGTTTCATAAGTGTGTAGAGAATTGGCCTTACAGAATTCTCATTGAAGCGGCTTCACTTCACACTTACA